>JANIJG010012051.1:0-41953 GCA_024611175.1 Megaceryle torquata | reverse complement strand
GGATGCCTTTGGACTGTAAGAAAGGATTGAGTGGAAGGGAATTGATGCACATGTGTGTAGTAGCAAATGCTCTAGTGGATTTGCACGTGGCTTCGCCTTGACTATCTGTTATGAACAAGTTTTTTAGCTTTGATATTAGACTTGGGCTCATTTTAGCATTATACTAGTTTTTAAAATTGCAAACCGAATCACCAGTGAGAGATTACTGATTCTAAGGGAAAACTGAGACTACTGCACTGCTCTGCCTAGAGACATTCAGAAGCACCATGTAAGACTAATTTCCACAATATTTTACATCATTTCTCAGGGAAAGCATTTTGAGCCTGTTTTTCATCTCTGCAGTGCCTCCATTCCAAAACCACATCTCTCTTTCCTTTGAAAGAGCAAAATTTCTGAAGTACTTTCTGCCTAGGGAGACACAAAGGCTACTTGTGTTCTGTGTTAACTTTTTTCCTGAGTGCTGAATATATTAATTAATCATTAAACACAGTCTTAACTGGAACACTTAACTAAAGGTTAATAACTTCTAAAAGCTGTATGAGAGGTCTGTTTCATAGTTTCATGCAGGAGGCTTTCATAACTCGAAGAGAAAAATCGGCACTGAATGTGCCATGAGTAAATACCCTCTAGCTCGTTCTTCTGAAGTGTAGTTCACAAATAATAGCTTTATGAAGAAAATGGCAATGTGAGGGTTTATTTATTAACAAGAAGTAGAACAGAGTTAGAATTGGCTGTTTATTGAACTACTATAGCAGCTGATGTGATGCTATTTACTGTCTCAGCAGTAGACTGCGATCAGTTGACAAGCACATTGCAGTTCTCTCAGAACTTTGACACTTGCTTAGGAAAAGCTGTACTGGTTGGAATGGACTTAATATAAAGGAAGATTAGTTTGGCTGTTTGATACTTTGGTCCATTCAAGTCGGATAAAATAGCGTGGCGGGGTTTTTCTGGTTTATTTCTATCCAAAGAGGGCAATACATCGCAGTCTCAAGTATGCCCAGCAAGCCTTAAGCTCAACAGCCTGTTCGCTTACGCTGAAGAAACTTAAATTTTTGTCTTTTTGAAAAATCCTGACTGAAATTAGTGATCATGTATCCTAGTTATCTAGTGATTGCAGCATGCCCATTTGTAAGGAAGTAATAGTTGCCTGCATACCTGTCAGTCTTCTGTGAAACTCAGAGTAGTTAGGGGCTTGGACAGGTCTGTGAACTTTTCAGAGAGAATAGCTGAAATCAGAAGTATGTGTTCCCTGCAGTGTCACAGTAAATCCCCGGTGTCAATTGTAGCACAGATAAAAAGAAAAATGTAGTACAACTTTTACTATTTAGTGACTTATTTCTGTACGTGTAATGATGAATCTACACCTTGTTTCTCTGTGCTTGAGCTTCTTTTGCTACTCTGCAAATATATTTTGAAGTAAAGATCTTTAAAGGCTATGACTGTTTATATTTATGCTTTTTAAAATTGTAATATGTATCCTGACTACTTATAAAATTCAGAATTGGGTAGCTTTTTATTTTATTTTATTCTTTCTTAACTAAGATGCATCCAGTTTGCAAACATTTGCTATTCCTGGGTCTATATTTCTCAGTATCCTGTCGGGATTTCTTTATCCCTTTCCACTGGCCTTATTTCTTGTTTGTCTGGTAAGTATGGAAAATAGTTTGTGAGGGTATGTATTACTGTCTATTGGGAATACAACCAGGCATCTGAACAGCTTCCTGCCTGAAATGATCAGAGGCTGGGTGAAAAAGGGCTGTGCTTTAGTTTCTGAGGCATGAAATTCACCGTAGCATTGGGTGATGATCCAAAAGACTAAACATGTTTCTCCAAATTTTCTTCATAGTGGAGGCATCTGACTGTGAATCATCCCAGTGTTTCCTTTAAATTTGTCTAGCATCCTTCAGAACACAACTGTAATTTCAGAATGTGATCACTGCATTATTATTATTGCACTGCAAAACACATCTTGTAAAAAATGGCTTAAATGCCCAAGCCGCTTAACTTAAGATAGGAAATGTGTGTTATTGACAAGCTTCAAAAAAAGTCATGTACAAAAGATGCAGTCATCATCAGCCTTAGTATGTAAGAATGAGATAATTGAGTAGGTATGGAGGACCAAGTTGATGAATGTTCAAGTGCGAATCTCTTCAGTGCCATTGTGCCCCTTATTTGCAAAGCTTTCACTGTTCTAAATCTTATAATAAAACTGTGGAAGCACTGAATGATAAGTAGTCAACATTGTCTACCAAGAATGTTAAGATTGATCTAAAAGCTTTGGAAACAAAGGAACTGGCTTGGGTCAACAACATTCTAGTGAGTGTGTAGTACTGCTGCTGAGGGAGAGCCCTTCAGCCTCAGTGGAGGGCAGCAAGAAGCAGGCTCTATGTAGCCAGTGTAGATAATAGGGATACAGGGCTCAGATTATTTAGTTTCTGCTCATTTGTTATTTTTTTTTTTTTCCTTTTCTCCAGTGTTCAGGACTTGGAGCTTCATTCTGCTATATGCTTTCATACCTAGTGGGACGTCCTGTTGTGTACAGATACTTAACAGAAAAAGCAGTAAAATGGTCAGAACAGGTAAAGTTTCTAGAGATGCTGAAATTTATTAAAGGAGGTGTATAGTGGAATAGCATGGGAAACTAGGAGGGTCTTGTACTCGTGTATCTAGTTACAAAGAAAGGATTCTGACTCCTTTTTGACATGGTATCTGAGTGTTTTTAAACAGTGGGAGTATTCCTGGTTTTATGATATTTCCTGTGAGGAAGCTGTTTCTACCTAGGAAGAGTTTGCAACTGATAACCCCCCCTGGTTTAGCTCATGTCAATAGGAAAACCTCTCCAGTTTCAAATTAAGGTAATATCTCTCTAAGCATCATGACTAGTGAAACTTGGGTTTGTGTTTTTTATAGGGGAAGAAAATGTATGTCTGATTGGAAAACCTAAATTTGAGGATTTTACTGTGGTTGGAGCATTTAGAAACTTTCTCTTATAGTATCTGGTAACATTAATTTCAGCAAGTGTTTATCATCAGGTGAAGTTAAAGATTTTTGCAGTACAAAATCATGGTGTGATTAGTATTTGATCTCTTGTTTTGAGACTGAAATATATGAAAAGAGATTTATTAATTTATTTATTTACCTGCAAATGTAAAGCACAACTAACTACAGGACTCTGTTCCAAGATTCCTGAATCACATAAAAATATTTTAAACTTCTTCCTCATTAGGTAGGATGTGGAGCTGTCCTGCACGATTGACCTTATTAAATAATATAATAGTATTTTGAGTCTTGACCCAGGTAAATCTTAATATCACAGGATAACCTTGAGTCCATTCTCTGAATGGTGAACGGTTACTATTTCCATTAGTAGAACTGGATATGTGATTTAAATTTGTGTAATTGCAGCTCGTATCTCACTGTCTCCAGGTTAATTGGACTATATCATGCTTGCATTTTAAGGGCCAAGACATTTTCTATATAGGATTAATCAATGTTTAAATATTTGTTCTTCACTAAGATTAAAAGCATTACTGAACAATTACTGACTTTAGTGGTGCAGCTGAAGCTAAAGGTGGAGGAACAAGCAGGATTGTGACTGGGGTGAGTTGCTACACAAGATTTCGTATGGAATTGCAGAAATCAGACCAGGATTGGGGCCAGATGACCATGTTTAGCTGTAGGCTTTGTGGAGGATGGCCAGGACAGCCCAGATGTGGTGCATTCTCTGCTATCCTAACTTGGGCGGAGCTTACGGTTTGCGTTTTAATGGGAGGATACGCTAAAGCCAGGCTGGAAGGAGAAGGGGTTTTGATTTAGTACTAGTCTAAGGAGCTAGGCCAGACTTGAGAATGTAATTAAGACTGTAAATAAAGATAGGGCTGTTGTGGTTGCTCCTGTGTAAATATTAATGCTGGGCACTGTAATGTACAGGTAGATAGGCTTTGCAACTGTGCTGGCAGTAGCCACTTGAGCAACCTGGAGCTGTGAGCTGGGTGAGTTTTCCAGTCAGGAATACAGCTATTTCAAGTTGGATCATGAGTTAGGACAGAATGGTTGAGGAACAAACTTCGTAGCTAGCTCCTGCAAAAGCTTTAGGGTCAAGATGAGTTGCTGCCTATCTTTTTTGGGCTACTGTTAGACAGGCAGAGGTTGCTGTGCTGAAGTTGGGGTTCAGCCTGCCTGCTGCTGTGCCCAATTACTTGTTGACTGTTTGTTTGGATGCATCATCACTGTCCTCTACCACAGACTGGTATTTCCAGACTAACCCCAGTACTGCTTAACAGGTGATTCACTGATGACTCTTCCCTGACTCATTCCTTGTTTCACTGGTTTTCATGTTTGCGGTTCGTAAATGTCTCCAAAAGTTACAAAAAAAAAACCAAACCTCTAAAAACCTAAACAACTTTTAGTAGTAAAATCATTGTGTATTTTCAAGGCAGGGAATTTTTTTTTACTGAAGTTTTGTCTTGTTTTGGCAGGTTGAACGACACAGAGAGCACCTCATTAACTACATAATATTCTTGAGAATAACGCCGTTCCTTCCCAATTGGTTTATCAATATAACATCTCCTGTAATTAACGTGCCATTGAAAGTATTTTTCATTGGCACATTTCTAGGTAAGTATTCTGGCTGGTGACCTGTAGTTTTGGGGTAGCCAGAAGAAGGGGTATTATTTGCTTCTCTCTCTGAGTTGTTCAGCAGAGATCACCACCTACTGGGCAGCTGAAAGACTGCACAAGAATTTTGTACTTGCTGATGTGTAGAGCTTGTGGCATCAAAAGATTTTGATAGTCAGGGCTATTCTGCTGTACTGGATCAGAGGTCGTGAGCCCAGGCTAATTGCTTGTTTATGGAAATGTACGTTATATGAACACTTGGTAACTTTTTGTTCCACTCCGTGGCTAAAATACACCTGTGAACTTCTATAAACACCTCTGTTTTGAGCTCGGCATAATTGTGTGAGGATGTATGTGACTTTGATCTGAAGGATTGCTTCTCCCCTTCCCACTCCATTTTGTTCCATCACAATGTATCTTCCCAGGATTCAATTAATAATTTAACTGGTGCAGTGCTAAACAATTTAGTTTTGTATTTGGCATTTTTTTTGCAAATACTTTATCTGGTTAGGAAATAATCCATATTTTGCTTTAGGAAATTAAATAAAATCTGTTGGTAGAGAGACAAGTTGAAATCTGTAGTCTAAAAATCAGAGATTTTCTTAGTCTTCTGTGGTGGAGTTGGTGTTAAATTAAAAATGTCATAAAACCAGTTCACCAGAGATCACCTTTTGATACGAGAATTTGTCTCTGAATTTTGTACTTACACCCTTCTAAAAAAAAAAAAGGAGGAAAAACAAATAGTACAAGGCAGCAGTGTCTGAAATTTTTGGCGTTAAAAGTTGGGTGACTAATTTATGATATTTTTTTTCTCATTATTTGTTTCTTTTTCCCTAACAAACTGTTTCTGTTTCCTTTGCCCCCCCTACTTCCCTACTCCAGGTGTGGCACCACCATCTTTTGTAGCCATTAAGGCAGGAACTACACTGTACCAACTTACAACAGCAGGGGAGGCTGTTTCCTGGAACTCTGTTTTTGTGCTGATGATTCTAGCCATCCTCTCCATCCTGCCAGCTGTCTTCCAGAAGAAACTGAAACAGAAGTTTGAATAAGGATCAAACTGGACCAGAATTTCCCATACTTCATCTCAGGATCAGCACTTCTGATATTTGTATATTTGCCTTTCTATTGGATTTTAAGCAATTAAAGGAGAGGCGTGTGATTGATAAGAATGTCTTTCAATGAACACATAGCCTAAAATTGAAGGACCTGTGTTCAGAGAAGTACTGCGTATAGTTTTGTAACGAAACCATCAGTGTTTTACTTTAGGAGGGCGTGCGTGTGGCCCTTGGGATGCAGGAAGTGAAAACACAGATAGAACATTTTGTTCTGATTATATGCAGAGCAAAAATGGTCATGTAGACATAAACTACAGATAATGCTTTCTGAAACTTGCAGGAGAAAAGCCCTTAATTATTCAGTCCAATTTCATGACATTCTCTGTAGGCCTGCATGTGATTTGGTCTGAGTACGTTTCTCATCAACAATATTTCTCTTCTTTTTTTGCCTTTGAGAGTTCCAAAATAATAGCCTAATATAATATAATAATGGTGCTCACTAAAGGATTTTTTTTTTTGCAGTACTTTAACTACAGTGATATCCTCATCCTGATCGTGTACTTCTATTTATTAGTGCTGTGTGGATTTAAATACTTGAATCTACATCCGCTTTACTAACTGGATTAACAAAGTGTCACATCATTCCTACTTGTCCTCTGTATTGGGAGAGGATATAGGAAGGGAGAGAGCAGGTTAGCATTTTTATTGTGGCTGGCTGAAGATTTTGAAGTCCTAGTTAGGATTTTTTTAATGTTGATTATTTTGCCAATATTTCACTTGCATAGATTTATCCCTCTGATTGAAGACAACGATCCTACGATTATATAAAACTTCCAGTTCTCCAGTGATTAAAAAATGTTTAACCTTAGGCAGTGTAACGTTACCACTTCTCAAGCAGTACAGAAAGAGGATTTTTCCATTTTCCATTGCAGCTCGGTGAACTAGAGGAAACGTCAGGTACACAAATTGGTGTAGTTCTTATTAAAGGGCTGGTTTCAAGTCATGTTCAAAGTGTCGTGGAAGAGAAGGCTCTTGTGTCGGCGTTTATAAAATGGAAAGAATGATTCCTTTGGCTGGTACGTCAGTAACTGGCAATGGACAACCAGCTATGTTTCACTGCTAACTAGAAATACATATATTCACTTAATAAGGTACATGATACCTCCCCTTGTATGCTTATAGCTGTTGTTGTTTATTGTGTTGTCCGTGGAATCCCACAAAACGAGACCCTGACCAGCAAGAAACTGGTGTGAGCTTTTAAAGTTTTATCCTGCTGAAACCAGTGCTGCTCATCTGCTTTGAGCTGGGGCCCCTGGAGTATCTTGCCAAAGTGGGGGTTGACACATGAGCGTAAGCTCCAATTGGAAGGTTTATTTGTCTGTATCCTCATGTTAACTCATCGTATGACAGGTCACTGAGATGTAAGAGAACAGCTCCAGAAATGTGATAATGTGAAAGGTACTGGTACCTTTAAAGGGTTTTGTTCTTGTAACGTTGACTGACTCCATTTCATCACAGCATTATATGTAAATATATTTAGTAAATACTGTTGATATACTATTTGTCTTTTATTTAAATCTAGGCTGCACAGTAAACGGTATTTTTTACATGGGTAGATAAAGGAATTCACACCATCTTTTGCTCACGAGTTTATTGTAAGATCATTTAGCTTCAATTATGGTTTTGTTATTTAGGATTTACTCTAAAAGTGTACTTTACTGGCATTTAAAACTGAACAGTGATCACTTTTATTGCTGCAGTTCAAATCTCAGAGGTCATCTACAAAGGGGATTTATTCCGTAGTAAACTTGAGTGTGAATTTAGCAAGTTGCAAGCAAGTGTCCCCTGGACTACCGAGTGTGAAGTTGCTGTAGATTTACAGCCTACTTTTCTGCATAGTTAATTTTTCATGTAGATGAGCTTTCAGAATAAATTACCCTACTACTTATTGTCCGATGGCTTTTCTCAGAATTTGTCTCCTTTTCTGGTCAATAACAGATGCTGTTGTAAAATCCCTTCTGTGCTGTGTAAAGCCAGTGTTTAGGTGGGACCATGGCACTAAAGAAGGAACTGAACTATCTTTCAGTGTAATGTGAATCTTGCAATCAGTTGACATTTTCACCGAGTCGTATTTCACTGTGTAGATGGGATCAGGCTACGTTACTGAAAGCCTGTTCTGTTTCAGCCATACACTGGCTTCCCAACACAGCGGCCAAAAGCCTTAAATCGTTAAAAAGGTTGAGAACAAGGTTCTTTCCTTTTGCAAAACCTTAGCTTTTTTTTTTTTTTTTTTAACCTGTCCCTTCTGTGTTTATCTTCAGCTGCCAAGGGCCTCGGGTGTTTCCTGCCCTCTGAGGACTCCTGAGGGTTGTGAAGAGTAAGGAAGGTCTTGTGACAAAGGCAAAACCACTCTGTGCTGTGCAATACTGCACTGGCCTGCTCTTTCCTTTAGAGAATCCAGCAAGAGAGAGCTGTTAACAGTGGCTACCGTGAAACAAACTGGAAAATCAGCAAGAAGTACCTTTGTTTTTTAATTGCAAGGAATTTTGAGCTGTTAGGCGACCCGTTCCATCTTGTCCTGTGATACCCGTGTGAAATCATTACTAAATGCCTCTTGCCATTTGATAATAAAACTATTATATAAACCACAAAATGTATTTTTGAGTACAGTGAAGTGCGCTGAACTTCCCACTAAGCTTTATTTTCTTATTAACCTGTTTAAAAGAGATGAGTTCTTAAATGGTATTAAACTGAGTTAATTACATCTGTAGATGAGATTCATTCTGTTTCTACCTTTATTTCAGAACACACAGGTAAACCTGATTTCCTTTTCTGTCTGAAATTAATTGTTCATATACAACAGTAATTTTGAAAAGTCTTTATATTTTGCACTGGAAGGCAATTGGGTCTAAATGGTTTTATCTCCTCAAATAGAATCATTTGTATAGTTTCCTCCTTTATTTTCCCTGTGAATTCCTGATGGAAGGCTCATGGGCTAAAATTATTATTATAGCTTCGTTCACCTTCCCTCAATACTTTAAGTCTGGTTTAGGGAATTCTTTTTATGTGTTTTGCCTTGTATAGAAAACTGATGCTGAAAGCTTCCTGAAAGGTTAAGACAAAAGAAGTAGAAGTTAAAAAATGAGAAGTCTTTCCTTAAAATGTTAGTGAACAAGGCTATTATGCAGAGTCAAAACATGGGTTTTGTTGTTAGGTAACTTCAAAGATTATTTTCTGTGTTGTTTCTGAGATTATCCATCATGTATAGTTTCTGTGTGAACCTAATTTTCTGGTAGTAACTAAAAATGCAGGGTGGCTTGGTCTGCTTTGTGTTAGAACTGACGTGTGCTGCCTGCCTCCTTCCATGCAGTTTGCTTTGGATTAAACTGAGTACCCAGCAGTGTCGACTCGACCAGGCGAGGACTGCTCAAGGACTGAAACACCCAGCAGCTACTGCAGGTACATTTTTACATATGTAAGGACTGACTGAAAGAGAAGCCTTTGTGAGAGCAGTTGCTACAGGAATGAAATTCATACCTGTAGCGTTTTGCACTAGAAATATGTTTAAAAGTAATGAAATAGGAAACGCATTTCTGTTTCTTAGCCACATTATTTTTCCTTTCCCTCATTCTTTCAAGTAATAACAGTAGAGTGATAGCTCTGGGAATCGTGGGGGCTAAACCACTAAGAAGCATGCCTTCTAGTCCAGTTCCTCCAGTCAACCACGAACAAATCCTGTCCCGGGAGTGCTGTGTGACTGCCTCTATTCCCTAGCAGCCACTACAGAGCCAGTGCTCTAAAGGGCAAGTCAAACTGCCCCTCAAAATATACAGGGAACTATTTTTCATAATGTGGGACAATATCTTTTGCAAGATTACAAAAGAGGGTGTGGGTATTTTTGTGGTCGTGGTTTTTAGTTTGGTGTGTCCTCCCTCAGAAGGGTGAAAAGAATACAGGTCAAATGATGGAAAACTCCTGTCATAAATACCATGGTTTTTAATATGGTGATGTTAAGAAGGAAATGAAAGAAGTTTGGACAGATGAGCAGGATCCAGAGTAAGCTTTTTGGATTTCCTTCAAAGAGAAGTCAGTTTTTCTGATTATTTTTATGACCCATCGATGTCTTGCCATGATACATTCCTGCCTAAATCTCAGCTGGTGGTTTTATAGCTCCAGGTCACTCAGACTGAAAGAAGTTACGGCTTTTTAGTAATGGCAATTAAGATGAGTAAGAGCATAGTATGTTTACTAACATCTGTAACTCCTCTTCCCGTTCTTAAAAATACTCTACCTAGTGTAATAATCTGTGTTTCCTTGTTTTATAGTACACAAGGAAGAATCTGAGTCTGCATTATGAGAGCTAAGATCACTGACCGGTGTATAACTATGTGAGAGGCCTCATAAAAGCTCCTTTCTGTAGGTAATCTTCAAAACACAGAGGTTTCTGCTTCTGCACATCTCTAGGACTTCAGTGATACCTTTGTAGCCTTAAAAGGTTAGTAGAGTGGTTGGTAGTCTCTGGAGAGGAGTGGGAGTGCCAAGGTGGAAGATAGTTTTTAAAATTCTGCATTGGACTTAAGAACTAATGTTATGGTCACAACTCCTGATTTTTCTTTCACAACCCTAGCCCTTGAGCAGTTGTTTCCAATAACCTGGAGTTTGCAGTGTTTACTGTATTGGGAAGAAGAATTTCATGCTGTGAAAAAGTGTTTTGAGCAGATGACTAAATCATTCTTATGTTTTACTGTTTGTTCTGTGGTAAAATGATTTCTCACAGGGAATATCCCCAGGGTGGGGGTTGGAAGTGCAGAGCCCAGGTGGCCTATCCCACTGCCTCTACTGAGGGAGCAGGACAGGCTGGGGGCAGCCTCAGCCAGGAGTTTGAAGTATACATACCTATATATCTATCTAATATAGATAGTTTACATCCTCAGTCTCCTCCACTGTTACAGGAGATTCTAAATGTCAGTCTGAATACTGTAAAATTTTATTAAGCAGGTACAGTAAATCAGATGTTTTGATACCTGAGCCCCTTTGTGCTTAGCCTTCAAACCAGCTGTCAGACGTAACCAGTGTGTCACCCTGACTATGTTGTGCAGTGTGCCTCGGTCTTGACATCGGTGATGAAAAGCAGGGTGTTAGCTTCTCTCTGCTTCGTGGTTGATTCTGTGGTCAAAGGGACCCTCATAATGTTATAAAGTTTTGGGGTGCTGTGGGGTACTCTTGCAGAGGTTCCTGGGCTGCCTTTGCAGCCCCTGATGTGCCCCAGTTTGGGAGGATGTGTGTTGGGTGATCTGCTCTGCAGCCCATATTCCAGAAGTCCGTCGCGTGAATATTACTTACACCAAAGACATTGTCATTAAGCAATTACAGCCAGTTTGAAGTGTCCAGTTTTGCAAACTGGAGAGGCTTGCTTTACTGTCAAGGGTCACTGGTTATGTTTTGGGGTTTTAAATTTTATTTAAGAATCCAGGGTAACTAACTAAAGTCATTAGAAGACACTGTAGACAGTCAGCACCCTGGCAACTGTAGCAATCTATGCTTTGAGCTCTGTTACCTTTTTAAGTTTAGCTCATCTGGGGAAACAGCTGCACAGAAAAAAGGCACGTACCCGATTTCTGACACTTTCATGTCTTTCAGCAGTTCTGAATGAAACTGTAATTTGCTGTTGGGGTTTTTTACTGCTTATTAAATAAACTCTTCCAATACTCATGATTGTGATTGTTGGCAAAATGAATCTGAATTAACTTGTATAAGGAATAATCAAGATATGATCACATTAAATTCTGTCTTTGCTATTTTTAAAAGACTTCATTCTCTTTGCTTTAAGGCTTGAGCTCGAGTATCCCATTTTTTTGCCATTGAAAAGCAGCATATGAATCAACAGTGATAGTCTTGCCAAAGACAATGAATCTTTTAAATCACTTCCTATTTACTAGTATCTTTGTTTCTCTGGCTAGAGAGTCGATTTCACAGTTCCACAGATTTTCCTGAACATCATAAAGAATACTTTGAAGAACTCATAATGTAGTTCAGCGCGTCATTGCCAAAGACACCTAAGCAATTTGCCAAGTTAACTGACAAAATTGCCATATTTGGGATGTTTCCTGATGTTGCTCAAGAAGCCAGACTGATGAAAAGTGCTGGCCTTTGAATTAGGTGTCACAGATGCCGCTCGTGGTCACTAGGCGGGAGTATTTCAGGAATGAAATAAGCGGGGTGGGTGAGACAAGATGGAAAAGCGACAGTGATTGACTAAGTGGGAGGAGAAAGCGCTAGATGTTTGGGTGCTTCTACTGGATGGCTAGGCTGCAAGCTGGCTCGGAAAGCTGGGAATTTATCTGACAAAGTGTGAATGAGCTTTTCACAGCGAAAGCTGTGGTGACTGTGGATTAACCTTTTGTTGATTCTGGTTCATGCAGTTCCTCCCTTCTTGTTCCTTTCTTGTAGCAATTCAAAGCAAATCTGAATTGCTTAGTTTGAGACTTTTTTAGAAAAATATTTCTTGTCCCCTTACCCTGTTGCATAGCAAGGCATCTGTGCATTTAAATATTGCTGCTTAACAGTGTTTCTGGCAGCCCTCTGCTCACTTAGGGGCCCATCTAGCTTTACTGGCTAAATCTTCTACCTACACGGTTACTGCTGGAACAGTTTTAAGTGTAAGGAATAACAATTTATTTCCCAATTTTACTCTTGACCAAAAAACCTGAGAAACCCTGACAGTATCTGTGCAGTTTCCCTAGACTTTCTTACAGGTCCTTCTGAGACCCTCAGGATATGACTTTTGTTTATAAGAGTTACACTACGCTTCAGGCTTACTCAAGTGTACCACGTGCTGAATACATTGTCCTTTGCAACATCAAAAGCAGACTGAGTAGCAAAATGTGCAAAAAAAGGCTAGATGACATAGTGGAACAAGAGCAACCCCATCGAGCTAGTTCTGTTCTCCATTGCAATCTTCTACAAACCACCCGACGGGCTGAATGTAACCTAAATAGATGTGCTTACTGTAGAGTGAGCTTTCACTCTAATGTTGCTCCTCATTATCTTGCTGTCTTTATTGAAATCTCTCTCGTGGGTTCACTAGTGGTTTAAAATCAAACTGTCTGAATTGTCAGTCAAATCTAAGCCATACTTTCATTCATTGATCACCCCTGGTGTAGCCCATACAGTCCTAATCGAGTGAAGACTGACAGCACCAGTGCTTCTCACCGTTGTTCTTATGTCCCAGGAGGAGGGACAAGCTTTCCACACTTCCCTGGGCACAATGGCCTGACAGCTTGGTTATTGTGCTGCAAAAGGCTGTAGATAGTTGATGGTGAAGCCTCAGACCTGCAGCTGTCTCTAGTGCCCACAAAGAACCCGCCATGTTTTGGCAATGTAAACTCAAGTAGGTGAAGTTTGAAGTGCTTGATAGCACGTTGTTAGCAGGCTCAGGGATTCAGCCTTGGGGAGGCAACCCTAACTGTGTGCAGTTTAGGATTGTAATAATCCTAAAAGACTGAAAAGCTTTAATTTCTCCTAAGCCCTATCAAGACAGGGAAGGATACTGAGGTGAAAGCCCCAATTAGAGAAGCGAGTGAGCAGAGGAGCTGCTTATAAATCTAAGTCCAGTCCACAGAGGCTACCCAAGGTCTAATATGGTCAAGGGAAGGAAGGGCTGTCAGCTCTGAGCATGGGTGTGTGGTCACCAGCCCCTCAGCTGTTTGGTTTGAGCTGTTCATGTTCTTCCACCCCCTTCCCCCGTGGTTGGTTTCTGTTCTGTGGTGGCCCAGAGGTGGGGCGGTGGGTTTCACGCAGCAGTGCAAGGCCAACTTCTGCCGGACTCGTCTGTTGTCTGTGATGTTGACACAGAGAGAAAAAGAAAAACAATCTCAAACCGAAGACCGTGGGGAAAGCACTTCCCCTGCTCCTGCCCTCTCTCCGCTACCACCTCAGCCCGTCCCCGCGCCGCGGCAGCAGCCTCGGGGGAGGGGGGCCGAACGCGCGGGTGACGGGGGAAAGCCTGAGCCCGGTGGTGCCGCCGCCGTCAGCGCCTTCCCGCCTCGTCCCGGCTGCAGGGGCGGCCAGGGCCGAGAGCCTCTGCGCCCCCCGCCCCCGGCAGCATGACGTCACCGGCGAGGCACAGCGCGCAGGCGCAACACTGCGGCTCCCGGCCCGGCCCCCCCCCGCCGGAACCGCTGGGGGCTGTACCCACAATGCCGCGCGGCGCTGCCCGCTCCGCTCCGTCATGGAGGCGGCGGGCGCAGCTGGCGCAGCTGGCGCGGCCCCGCCGCCCGCCGCCTCTCGGCCCTGCACCCCCTGAGCCCCGCGCACCCCTCGGGCTCCAGCATGAGCGGCGGCAGCGGGGGCGGCTCTTCGGCACCCGGCCGCTTCGCCGACTACTTCGTGATCTGCGGGCTGGACACTGAGACCGGGCTGGAGCCGGACGAGCTTTCCGGTGAGTGGCCGCGGGGCCGGAGGGCGGCGGCCGCTGACGGTGGGCTCGGCGGCGGGACGGCAGGTCCGAAGGCTGGGGGGACCAGGGGGAGGCCCAGCCTCGAACCCCGGGTGCCGTCTCGGGCGGCCCCGGGGCACAGCGGGGAAAGCCGGAGGGAGCCGCCGGCTCCCCCCGCCCCGGGGTCGGTGTCGCTGCCCCGGGGGCTTGACGCGCAGAAGCGGCCGGCCGTGCGCAGACGTGTATTTGCAGAGGGCTGCCGAACTTCTCCCGAAACCCGGCGAAGTGCCGCTTTTAACCGGCCTCTTGGCCGCCAAGGCTGCGCCGTGGCGGGTACCACTGCAGGTCCTCGCTGGCCGAGCGGGGATCGGCTGCGCTTTGCTCGGAGCTTGGCTGCGGTTACCGACTTCTGGGGAGGCTCTGGGAGGTTTGAAACGCGCAAGTAATCGGAATGAATCAGATTTGGAGAGAAGGCAAGGAGCGTTTGCTTGCTCTGTATTGGGTTTTATTGTAGCGCAGGGTAAGAATTCTCTTCCAGCAGTATCTGAAAAGAAGCTGGCTTAGGAGGTGGTTACTCTGTGGATACCAAATCCCCAGCTAAACCACACCGATCTATCCCATGGCCCTGTGTCAGGCCTATGTTTTTAAGGTTAAAAATCTGTCTTTTGTTTTAACAGCACCTTGTTTTAGCTTTTGTTTCACGGTACCGGCTTCAGTTAAATTATATTGTTGATTGGCATCTATTCGGAAAGATACAGGGATGAAAACCTGACCTAACATCAGTACTGAGTTTGTGTATTTCAGCTCCCCACAGGACCCATGATATGTTCCTTACTTTTTTTCCCCCCCTCTAATTTGCTTGCTTTTATAAGATGTCGTGAGGGTTTTCTTGCATCATTGTATTTAAACCTTCCCCTCCCACCACCACTAGATAAACACTTGTTTCTTGTAGAGGGAAATTTGTGTTATTAGAACTTGTTTCTTATGCTGAACCCTTCTAAACTTTGGCTATGACGGAAACTGACTTTTTTTTTTTTAATGGCTTCAAATGAAATTTCTCATTTGTTCCTCAAGCTGAGCAGCAGCATCTTACCCTAAAAGAAATCGTGTTTGTCTAACGTTGAAATAACTCTAGACTACAGTTTGAGACTTGAAGAGTGAGCGCAGCACGATGGTCTGCTCTATAATGCACGTTAATTTACAGCATCAATTTAATTTAAGAAATATGCTACAATTTCCTTGAAGGACATGGGAAGTTCTCCAGGTATTTCTTGATTAAATCACAAGTCAACAAAGCTTCTAGATTGAAACCAGTTTCTGCTGTAAATTTTCTTACTCATTTACTATCTACCCATTTGTGTATGGTGCAAAGCACACTTGGTAATACTTTCTGATCTTGATAGCAACACGAATAACTCTCCTCGCAAATTTAAACCCAGCAGTGTATTACTTTCAGCCAACTATCTGATAGTAAACAGGCAGGTATCAGTGCCTTCTTAAAAAATAATCTGCCTCAGTGCACAGGTCTGAAGGCTGCAGCCTGATGTTCCTGCTGTGTTTGCTTCCCCAGTCAAGGGCTACATCTCTAGTACGTAATACCGTAGCACGCAGTGTACCTGGGGCTCTGCCCCTCCACCGTGATGCCATCAGCGGTGCTGCTTGTGACAAGGTGTGGGGCTCGGGGACAGGGAAGAGGTTTTAGGATTTATGGAGGAGGCTGATTTTTGTGTGATTTGAGGATAAGGGTTTAAAGAGAGGGGAGGAAACAAGGGGAAGTAGGATGGATTTATGATGGTGTTTCAGCATATGAGCTAGCTGGAATGCCGGTGCGTGTTCTTGAGTTTGTTGTGGCGTTAATAATGCATGATTGTGTGACTGATAATGCTTTCAAATTGGGTCTTAGCTTATAGCCTCCTCCAGTGTCCTCTGATGGAAATGGAAAGGGCCTCTGTTGATTTCAGTGGGTTCTGGCTAAAGCTTTGAAACACTTTGTACTTTCTGCAAGGCTTTCTTGTTCAAATGAAAGGGTTATTGTTCACTGTTGGGTTTTTTTTTTTTTCTCTCCTTCTTATTCCTGTGCTGCAAACTAGATTCTGAATCCTTGTACTGTTGAAACAATTTGCTTCATAAGTGTCCATTGTTGGGAGAGAGGTGCTGGTGGGTGCAGGGGTGGGGAGCGGGATGCTCCCCCAGCACCGTGAAGCTGGGCAAAGCGCTTCTCTCCAGGGCTTTCCTGCGTCAGGGCTGCCGGAGTTCAGCCTGGCATGATGTCATCGCTACCCCACCGCCGCAGGGAGCTGGCGGTCGCTGCCGGGGCCTCTGGGGATGCTGCCGGCAGACTTTGTTCTCACCAAGCTAATGAAACTGTGTGGTTTAGGTTTTCAACCTTAATATTGATGATGCAGCATTTCCTGCAGACTTATGAATGAAGCCTGAGATTGTGAATTGATGCTCGGTGTGGTTCTGTAGCGATACTGATGATGCGCAGTCTAGGTGATGTGCTTGAAGAGACAGCTCCGGGCCTGTTTTCCCTTTTTTGTGTTGGAAAGTTATGAAACAGCCCAGCTGTAACGTTTTCTCCTGAAAAAATTGACTGAGTGATAGAAAATATACAGTATATGTATATATGTTTGTTTTAATTTAGAGAGCAATACTGTGTTTAAGACTTTGTAGTTATATGGGTTAAAGAGAGCGTGTTCTCCATTGCTAGGGCTTTTTTACCCTCAAATTCAAGTGATCTGATTATCCTTTATTTTGATTTGTTCCCACTGGGTGACCTGTTAAAACAGATGAAAAGAATTTACTAGGTGGGACTAAACCAAAACAAACAAAACCAAGAAATCTTAAGCTTCGTGCAGTGTCAGTTGCTGAGCTGGAGAAGAGAGGAGCTGAGGTGCATTTGCACATTTCCAGATGGTGTTGATGTGCCAGAAGTGATTTCAGAAATAGTCTGCAGAGGTCTGTTACAGCTTTAGTTTCCTTCATAGGGAAAATCACAGATGGTTGAGGTTGGAAGGGGCCTCTGGAGGTTGTCAGGTCCAGCCTCTCTGCTGAAGCAGGGACACCTAGATCCAACTGCCTGGGGCTATGTCCAGATGATTTTTGAGATCTCCGAGGATGGAGACTCCGCAACCTCCCTGGGCAACCTGTACCAGTGCTCAGTCACCCTCACAGTGGGACAAGTGTCTCCTCACCCCTAGATGGAACCTCCTGTGTGTGTGTGTGTGCCCGTTGCCTCTGATCCTGTCACAGGGCACTACTGAAAAGGCTTTGGCTCCCTCCTCTTTTCACCCCCTCTTCAGATACTTAAATACATTGATAAGGTTGCCCCCTGAGACTTCTCTTCTGCATGTTAAACACTCCCAGCTCTCTCAGGCTTTCCTCGTATGAGAGATGCTCCAGTCCCTTCATCATCTGGGCTGGCTGTGCTATGTCCATGTCTGTCTCAATACTGAGGAGGGCAGAACTGGGCAAAGTACTCCAAGTGTGGCCTCACCAGTGCTGAGTAGAGGGCAAGGATCCCCTCCCTTGGCCTGCTGGCAACGCAGGTCAAAAACTATTATTTGCCTTCTCTGGGACAAGGGCATGTTGCTGGCTCACAGTCAGCTTGGTGTCCACCAGGAAATGATGAAATACATCAACCCAAAATCCTCTGTGTGTAATATAGCATCATAATGCTGCAAAGTTATGACAGGATTTCTTAATTTAGGTTGTATGACTGTGTCTTGGAAGGGGAATGAGAGTGAAGTTGTGCCTTATCTTTCAGCTGGAGTCCCTTGTCCAGTCAGTTAGTGAGGCGTGATCTGAATGATGGTGGAAATACTTGCACTATACGGAACTGTTGGAGTTTTTCTTCTGTGTTCTTTCTCTTCCTCAGCTGCAGCATGTTAGGTTTTAACACTGGCTTGTTAATGGAGTTTGTTCTTAGGGGGTGGCAAAACAAAGGATTGGTTTGCCCTTGCACTGCGTGGAATTGTAAACTGGGAGTTGCTATTACGAAATATGGGACTCGGACCCAAATATCTGGACACTGAATTCTAATCTAAAATTTTCTGCTGCACGTGCCTAAGTAGTCTTGAATGTCACATCATAAGGATGATAATAGTTCTTTCAGAAAGAAGTCCTACAAAGGAGAAATAGGGTAAAAGAAAAAAAAAAGCTTATTATCCATGAAGAAAAGATTGATTTAATAATATGATTATTAGAAAGATTTGCCCTAGATGACTAAGGTCAGTGACCAGCCTGTCACCTGTATTTCTTTCTGTGTTTCTTCTTAATCTGAGCTATTCTCTTTTAAGGTTTCATCCAAAAATTAATTTATTTAGTAGATAGACTTGTGTTCCTATTGCCAAGGTCCTTAACCGTGGTGCTTTGAGTTGTCCATCTGATCACGGGCTTCAGCCTTCCAGGAGGATGAAAATGAGTGTTAGGTGAAGCCCAGGTATCCAGGAAACACCCTTCCTGGAGACACTCTTCAAGTGCCTTTCCAGAATCCATATTAGATCTCCTTTTATCCCAGTGTATGATGTGATACCATTTTAATTCTCCTTCACCTCTAATACTTGTTCTGTATTTTGTTTTCAATGTGTCGAGGCACGATCTGTCTGCGTGTGTAGATTAGGTAGCATAACAGGACCGATTGCCAATCGGTCATCTCTACGCTGGCACAGTAGCCACTTAGCTCTGGAATGTAAGATTCTAAAGGCAGATGATACCTGGTGTACAGTATTCATCTAACTCCAGTCAAAATGAATCTGTCAAACTGATATGAAGGCAAGTATTTCTCCTCAGCAGTAAAACAGAAATGTTATCTCGCCTTATCCCTCTGTCTGTAATTGAACCGTTTGTTATTTTTCTGTTTTGTTTGTTTCAGACTTAAAATGCTACTTCAGGTTTTGCCTTTTGGGGGGGGCATTCTGTACGAATAGAAACTTTTAAAACTGGGTATGGTGAAAGTGAAGGCATTTGTCACATATAAACCAAGAAATTGCTTAGTATTAGAGAACTGGGGCGGTGTCTCCTTTGTGGTAGTCCATGTAGTAATGCTGGTAGCAGTACCTGTGTTAGTTTCCAAGTTCAGCAGACTCAGAGTTGCAGGCTTTTGTTTTGCCTCAAATGTATTTTTAAAGGGAAAAGAGGAGGAGTAAGAAGCGCAAGCTTAATTTAAATTAGCAGATACAATTTTCTGAGTGACATTTATCCTGTTCTGTATTTTGCTCTTTTGGGCATTTTTATCTTGGAATGAAGACCTGGCGTTTGGGGTTGGAGCCAGCTGTGATTCTTGCAGTGAAGCTCTTCTGCAATACTGTTTATTCCTTGGGTAAATAGCATGAGTAAATCTCTCTCTTTGCTATGGTGGTCGTACCAGCACTTGCTGCAGAAGTGAATTGCATTGGTGGGAGCCATTGTTGGATTCTCCAAAGGCTGAAGTGTTCTGTGATTTGAGGGTTTTGGTTTTCGTTTGGGTTGTTTTTTTCCTCTTCCTGTCTGTCCATAATATAGGTTGTATTGGTGCAAGCTTCCCACAGTTCCCCAATTGTGTGCCTCTTCCCCTGGGGGTTCATTCTGAGACCAAGAAGGAGCTGTTTCAGTTTCTTTGCTCCTCTGAGATTGTTAACCAAGGTGCTAACTCAGTGGGGGGCCTCTCCAGGAGCACCAAGGCTGAGACCACACACTGTTTTCACATAGGTCACTGTGGACAAGCAGGAGGTAGCAACAACTTTTGGCTGGACTTAGGCTGGCACATGTGAAACATTTTAATCTGGATAATAGTTTATTCCACTCCTCCCTACCCCCTCTATCTTTTCCCAAGAAGCTGGAGCTGTTTGCCATGTTTGAGTGCCAAAAGGATCTTTTGTCTCTTTGGGAACTGAGGCAGACGTGCTAGGGTAGCTGATATGCAGAATAAAGAAGAGGAGAGCTGATGTAAGGGGGAAGCAGCTGTACTTTGCTGAACTACATTTGAAGCCACAGTTTTTTGGGTGGTGCTTCCATAATGCCGATCTTGTCCTTATCATATTTTTATTTTGGGTTACACCAAGCTGTTTGCTTTACAGAATCATCCCCTCAAAGCCTTCCACGTTGCAGTATTCAGTTAAAAGTCTGGCTTATTTGGAAGGCTCTTGGCTAAGGTGTGGGGGAGGAGAAAGATTACAGGTTCTTGATTTGAGATTTTCTTGCAAGAGAGAAACTACACAAAAGACCGTCTTAAGTGGATTGTATGGGATATACTGGCAAATAATAGAACACTTCTTTGTTTTGTTTTGTTTCCCTAAACCTTCAAATTGTTGATTCTGTGGTTAGAAAACAGTACAACTGCTGTTACCAGCCTTTTGACCTAGTGATGTCTTCTTGAGTGCTCTTGGTTGTGGCTTCTCAGACTTCTCTTTTGAATTCCCTCTAAGCTGCAGGCCTCTGTAGCAGAAAAATGCACATGAAGTGACAACGTCAGAAGCAATTACTTACTGATGTGTGTTTTGTGCAGTCATTATTCTCTCTGAATCTCTGAACCCTTTCAGATTTGTGGTTTGTAGTCAGATTGGCAAACTAGAATGTTAACCCTGGGAGGCTTAAAATATTATTGCCCAGAAGAATTATTAAGCATTCCAGCACGAACTGATGACTGATGAAGAATTTACTTGGAGTGTTTCTCTTTCTTAGTCATTTCAGGAAAATGCTACTTTGCTTATGGTTTGATGGGCAAGACACCTTTACCATGAGCCATCATCTTTATGACTTTGAATAAAGAGGTGATACGGAGCTGTAAGTGGTTAACTCAGGCCTGTGACTTGTGTTTTCAGGACTGAATGGAAGTATTGGACTTTGTTCCTCCTGTTCTAATCAGATTTTTATATTGAAAATTCTTTTTTTTTTTCTTTTTTTACCAAATGTAAATCATGCCTTGTGGAGAAGAAAGGTAAGCTTCATATGGTACATGTAAAAGGAAGAAAACTCAGAAGTAATTGGTGAGAGAATAAGGAAGGGTATAGTCAGAGCTGAGATAAACTTCAGAGACTGCATATATGTTGACCAAACTGTCAGCACATCTCATGAATTTTCTGGTATTAGAAATCACTTTTATTTTTAAAATAGAAAAAAACCCCAAACCAAACCACAAAAACATCAAGCAATCGATGACTTTCTTACAGGGCATTTTTTTTTTTGGGGGGGGGGGGGGCAGAGTTAGTCATTAAAGCAGGTTACTGCAAAACACTATTTTCAAAGGTTAGATAAAGTCCTGGACAGGACTTGTGTTGTGAGATGGTTGTAGAGCTGAACTTTCTGTATTTTGCTGACCTCTGTATGTCACTGGAACCTTCTTGAAAGACTTCATCTGTGTTTTTAAAATACAGCTTTCCTCGTCAATGCAAAATCTCAGTGATATCCCAGAAGAGTAGAAACACTTGGTTAAAGGACTGGATGGATGCTTTGATAATGTTTGGTCCTTGAGCTTTTACACAGCCGTGTTTCCAAGAGCACTCAGAGCTGGAGTCGGCGGGCAGTGGGAGCACAAGAAGTAAGGACGTGTAACCGAATGGGACGTGTGAGAGCCCCAGTGGCTCGGGAGGGCTGCCTGGGATGGGCTGTGCTTCTCTTTGCTCAGGCTTTCCTAAAGTGGTCTCACTGGGTCTGCCAGTCTCAGATGGGTGTGAGGAGAACAGCTGATTTCTCTATTAAATGTGCTTATGCTTGTTTCTGGTTGATGTTTCTAGTACGTGCAGAAGGATTGCATTCTGTTCTGAAGATAAGCCATCCTCTTCCTTTCTTAGAGTTTTCTGTTGCCCATATTTCAGATCTATTGTGGAATAGAAACAGCTTCTGCTCCCGCCCCAGCCCCTGTGGCTGAGAACACGCCCGTCAGTGTAATTTTGAGCACCGGTTCTGTTGTTTGGTTGGAAACAGACCTAAATATCTTTCTGTGTGTCTTTTTGCTGGGGCTGTAGCAGAAAGGTAGCCTAGTAAAACAATTCTGGTTTTATAAACATTTCCTTGAAAATTTCTGTCAGGCAGTCTCGATTAAAATACATTGTATCCATCTGCAAATAGTGTTAGGATGCTTTTAAAGATGCAAGCAGGGGGCTGCTTTGGGGGTTTTCTTTTTTTTTTTTTTCTTTAAAAAGCTGTCTTTGATTCCTAATGGCTTCTTCTGCCACTTCTCTGTTCTACCTCTTCCCATCTTCCTTGACCAGGTACCGGCAAGTCGAAACAAAACCTTTTGGTTTCCTGACCTTACAGCATGTAGATGTCCTCAGATGTTTTTCTTTGGGGCTTTAAATCATTGTTGCAGCATTTGAAACTATTGCAGAGTGTGTGGCCATCTGTTTTATCAGCTGGATGAATGCTGAGACTGGAATGATGAATGGGTAGCCAGTAACTCCGAAGCTTTCCTTTGCCGTAGCAGGCTTGGGAGAGTTTATGCTGTTGTGGCAATGCATAATCAAGGGATTATTTCTATCCAGTGGAGTTTACACTAAATATCCAGTTAATGAAAGGAACTTGGTTTTGTTTCGGTTCACGGTGAGGTTCCTCGTGTTACAATTCTTGAAACATTACAATTACTGAATTCTGGAAAGCAGAAGAAAACAGGATCTTCTACACTTGACAGATTAGGGTTAATTTGTCTCCTTGTTCTCACCTTTTTAGTGCCTGCAGTGGGAAGAATTGTATTGTTCCTTGAATGTTCCTATTTGCCCTGTACATCCCTCGAACATTCCCATTGCTGTATGCTGAAGGGAATGTGTTCCCATGGGATCAACTTTTACAGACAGGGGATGGCACTCCACCCAACATACCTTTTGGTTGCACTTAAGATAGACACCTAAGTCAGACACAGCAGTGTGTCTGTAACGCGTACTTACACCTTTGTTTTAGAAAGGCAGACCGTGGACTTCCCTTGCCTTTGAGCTCTTTAGGCAGGGAAAGTGCAACACTAACTTGAAGGAGGAAGTTTTTAGAGGAGGTTCCAGATGTGAAAATCTGTTGCAAATCCAGTGGAATTGGATTGGCCCCAAGAGACAGCGATTGAACCCCCTGACTCAGCAGCAGCAGCGGATGAGACCCCCTAACAGTGGCACTGCAGTAAAAAGAAAGTGATTCTGCAGATTTCCTTGTATAGATTACCTCCCTGATCCACTTAAACTGTTCCAAGTCCCAGCCACGAATCAACTGGTCTGGCCACCAGTTCAGCTTGCACTGTGCCGGGTGGTTTTGCTGACGGGCGGAAGGGGAGATAGAAGTGCAGAACAGAGAGTTGATGTGTCTCAGGATAAAAGAGAAGAATTCTTTTTTGTGTATGCACAAGGAAGAGGTTTGCTGGGGAAGGGAGTCCTCTCTAATGAGAACTACGTGCAGCTCTGCTTAAGGAGGAGGAACTGGAAGGAAGGAAACAAGTCATAATCTGAAGGCATTTGTCCATTGATGGAGTAGCTGTTTGCTTACAGATTTGGCAGCTGCAGCTTTTCTTGAATCATGGTTTTTATTCCAAGAATTATTGTTTAATGAATTTCTTACCCTGGTCTGCCAAGCTCTGGATGTCTGTTTCCTGCATTGTATGGGTTGGGGTTTTTTTTTTGCTGTTATATATAGTTTAGTATTTGTTAAAGGAGGAATCAGAGAAACTTACTGTTTTGTTTTTAAAATGAAATCTCTTCCTCTTTTGTTGAGAATTCAAAATGTCATCTTTTTCACTTACAGTAAATCCATGTTTCAGTTGAAGCTTGTAATTGTTTTTATATTAGGGCGGAGGTCATAAGGCATTGAAGCTGCAAGTTCAACCATTCTTCTTACTACTGTGTTGGGAAGATTTTTATTTTTTGTGTGTGTGTCTTTCTTTTTTTTCCTCTGAGGAGGAATACAGAGGCAATGAATCAGATTTTTCTCTGGGTAAATCATGAGAGCTCTTTTTATTCCCCCTCAAAGCTGAGGAAAGCTTGGCAGAGAGTGTTTTGCGGGTTACTGAGTGGAAGAATGCTTTAGCTCCTTCTAGGTTCTGTAACTTATTTTTTTTCCTCCTTATAATCTTGTACAAAAGTGGTATCCATTGATAACAGATATTTTCAGGCAGCTGCTGCCAAAGCAATGCTGTCCTGCGCAGACTCAGTAAGTATAGTGGAGTGGTTAGTTCAAATGTAGGATACATGGAGTGTATGCGTTAGCTGTTCTAATTAAGAAGTCCAAATGACAAACCTGTAGGCCAGCATCATTGAAGGTGGTATAAATCATGTTTAATTTATAAATAATAAGTCCATCAGGCCATTTACAGAGAAATAATGTCTGAAGACCTCTTTATTTTAACAGGAGTCAATAAGGAAAGTAATTTCTAGCTATCACTTCTGCTAAAGGAGAGGGACTTTATGAAAAGCATGATCTGGTGGTAGCAGTCCTTTGATAGTCGTGAAGTGTGGGAACTTGTACTCACTCTGAAACTTGTGGGATACATCATATATTTTTATCAGATCATCTTCTGACGTCTTCATTTTCTCAGTTTAAGAATAAAACTTTGTCTGCTTTTGCCGATGAACTTGTCTCCTGTGTTTGTTAAACTTGCTTTTGTCTCCGGTGTTTTTATTAAAACCATTTCAATTAGTACTGAATTAATCAGCTGCCTAATTCACACAGAGACAGAGCTTGAAGCCCTGAGTTGGTTTTGCCTGCTGGAGATGTGCTGCAGTTGGTATTTTGCTGGAGGAGGGTGTTTCTATTTGAAACTTCCTCCGGATAATACATTTGGAAATAGTGCTTTTTGATAGAAGCAAATACTGTTTGCGGACTATTTTTTTTTTTTTTTCCTTGGTTGTTGGTGGATATCTAGTGAAAAGCACTAGATACTTACTTAGAGCAGAGAGTCTCTAGAAAAGAATCATAGAATCACAGAATGGCAGGGGTTGGGTGTGACCTCTGGGGATCATCGAGTCCAACCCCCCTGCCAGAGCAGGGTCACCCAGGGCAGCCCACACAGGAACAGATCCAGGTGGGGCTGGAAAATCTCCAGAGCAGGAGACTCCACAGCCTCCCTGGGCAGCCTGGGCCAGGCTGTCACTCTCAGAGAGAAGAAGTTTTTCCTCATGTTGAGGTGGAACTTCCAGTGGTTTACCTTGTGACCATCACCTCTCATCCTATCACCTGACAAGAGCCTGGCCCCTTCTACTTGACACCCACTCCTCAGATATTTGTAAACATTTCCCTCTCAGTCTTCTCTCTTCCAGGCTAAAAAGCCTCAGCTCTCTCAGCCTTTCCTCCTCAGAGAGATGTTCCCTCTCTTCATCATCCTCATAGCCTCCTTTAGACTCTCTCCAGTACTTCTCTGTCCCTCTTGAACTGGGGAGCCCAGAACTGAGCACAGCTCTTCCAGGGAGGCGTGCAAGTGTTGCCTTATGGTTCTGCCTCAGTCAGGACTCAGTGGGTTTCCAGAAATCAATTTCAGTCCTTTCATTAAAATACAGACAGACTAAAAAATTTTAAGTGCACATTTAACAGAACTTGTCTGTGGAGGAGGTGGAGCAAGGCTGCTTAAAATACATAAGCATCCATTTGGTGTTGGCTTTTTTAATTGGAGGGGAAGAGCAACATCATGTGTCTTGCAATATTAATAATCCCAATGAAAAAGTCTTTGAGTCGCAGATTTCCCCTTTAATTCCGAAGGCTGCGTGACTTTGCACGTAGGTGATCCCAGTGACAGTGGTGTGTGGTTGCCAAGTTCAGGAGAAAATGTGGCCTTCAGATATTTTCTCCCTTATACGTGTGTGGAAGAAAAACCCAAAACCACCAGGAACAAAAAACCTTAGTAAATGTCTGAGTGTTTTCCTCAGTTATCTCTAAGTTGACATTACATCATCTGCACAGATGTAAATATAGAAAATAGTAGGTGTGTTAAAACTCCTGACTTAATTTAAAAAACTCTTTTACAGAGAACTGTCTTTACTTGAGTGTATGTTTGTGTCAGTAAATAGAGATGTGGCATTTTGTCCATTTTTCTTTCTCTTTCTGGGAGATTGGAAGTTTCTTTAAATGCTTATTTTAATTTTTGAGGTTGTTTTTAGCTCTTCTGGAAGTGCTGTTATGTTTTCTGTTGTTCCCCAAGATGGTTATATGTCCGTGAAGTTGTGTTCTGTTTTTTTCCTAATTATCCCTCTCCGTATACGTTTCATATTTTCCCAAATATGCCTCTTTTTTCCCCCCTCTTTAAACAATGATATTATCGAACAAAATAATCAGTAATGTAATTCAGTGGCTTCTTATGAAAATCAGCCGAGCTGTTGATTTTTCAGACAAAGGGAAGAAAACAATCCCTCCTTTAATTTCAATGCTAAAAACCAGAGGATTGACAAAACAGATGTGAATATTTTGGGTATTGTGAGACCTGACCTAGTTGCTGGCTCAGGATAAGTTTCCTGTTGGAGGTAGTGTTCAAAAAAAGACATGGTTCAAAAAAAAAAAAATCCAGTTGTATGACTTCTCAGTTGCTAAAGGACTTCCTAAGCCTTCCACGGAAGCAGTTTTATTTGATGTGTTTAAGTTCTTTATTGTCTATAGGCAGCGCTACAACTGTCTCTGCGTATGGCCACTTTGTGGAAATAAATATACAAACCAAGGATTCTAAATTGGCTTTGAAACTGACCTTTAAATATGACTCTAAAGTCCAGAGCAACCCCAGCCACTTCTGAAATCAATTTGCATTGCCATATAATTGCTGCACGTAGGAAACCCAGTGAGGAGTTGAAGTGTGTGTTCTCTTTTGCAGGTGTGGCTGAAATAGTTTGAGTTATTTAAAGTTTTTATGATTTCATGCAATTGTGCCTGATTGTTAGTGCAGCTGTCAACAGCTGCATGCTCATTTAGCTAATTGCATTCTAGTAAGATCGTTAAGCTTATTTTAAGACGCGCGGTTTTGTGCATTTTTGTTTATTTTTTATTTAGAAGATTGACTGCAGCGAGTTCTGTGCTCTCACAATGAACAATCATTGCTCTAGAGGAAATTGGAGAGCTTATGAACAAGACTCTATCAGCCAGTCTCATGTGTGGGTAGCATCTGCAAAAAGTTAGACCGCGCTACTTAAACTCGTCGAGTTCTAAAGGCCTTGAAATGCTCTTGTCCTTGGGGTTGGTTTCATCATCTGCTTCTCGGGAGAGTTTTATAGTTTAACATGTAAAAGTTTTGTTTAATGAGCAACTAATCCCTATTGCCACGTGAGCGTGCTGGGGGTGCGTACGGGAACGACGAGCTTCTGTTACATACTGACCATCTGCTTCAAGAAACACGTACCCTCCAGGTCAGGCTCGATGGGGCTCTGAGCAGCCTGCCCTAGGCAGAGATGTCCCTGCTTCTGTAGGGAGGTTGGACCAGATGACCTCTGGAGGTCCCTTCCAGCCAAAAACATTCTATTCCATGAAATGAGAGAGTTAGATAAAGGTGTTTATGTATAAAAAGCTGACTTGGAGAGCAGACCACCTCTGCATGCCGATTCCATATAAAACACTTGTATGCTTTTTACACTTGTTAGCTACGTGATTGCGGTGAACAGTATGAAATTGATAATGCAGTGTTGTTTTTATTTGTTATATAGCTTTATGCCAGTATATACAGGCCTCTAAAACCCGAGACGGTGCCAGCTGTTTCATTTCAAGTGCAACAGAAGGTAAAGGAAAAAGCGTGGGGGAAAATAGCACGCAATTTTTTGTTGTTCTTGTACCCTATCTTCACGGGCATTTCCGTGGCTCTTAATCTTCTAACTTTCTAGACTCTCTCTTCACAGCTAATTTCTTGTAATAGATGGTGGATACCCTTTTTTTTTTTCCCTAAGTCTCAAAGAAGAAATTAAATGATGCCACTTGAATGTCTACCTTAAACTTGCATCATCTTTGCATCTCCTCTATTTGTGCTTTTCTTCAGTACCAGAACTCCACTGAAACTGAAGCTTTAGTTACGCTTCAGCAAAAACCTGAAATATCTGAAGAGCAGCTGAGAGAATTGCTGTCGTGACTGACCACAATCTCAAGATAGTCACGCTTAAAGAAAAGCACAGATACTTCATGGCGTAGAAACGCGACAGTCCTAATCTTTGCTAATATCTGCAGTCTGATTATGTACTAACTGCCTTGCATTTTCCGTTTCTCTTAAAAGGGGTGTGTGCTTAATTCACTTATCCTCTCATCTACCTGCTGATGTCCTGTTTTTTGGCCTTGTTTCAGCTTGAAAAGAGAGTAAAATATTTACTTCTTTATTTTCCTTTCACCTGCAGGGGAAAACTTTGAACAAACCCCGTTAAGACGCACATTTAAATCCAAAGTTCTTGCTCGCTATCCTGAGAATGTTGAATGGAACCCCTTTGACCAGGATGCAGTGGGAATGGTCAGTATCAATGAATGGCTTTTTTTTTTTCTTTTTGTTAAAGACAAAACCCTACCTTAACCATCGAAAGCATTCGGCTGTGTTTTCTTTGACAAAAAAAAGCGTGAAGTCTATTGTAGATCAGAAATAATCATAAATTTCTCAATTGTACAGGCTCAGAAGGTTTTTTCACTTAATTGGAATAATTTTTTAAAGGAAATTGAGTTAAAACTCGTAAGTGATAAATCCCTAGGAGGGGGTATTTTTTTGTTCTTTTAAAACTTTTTTGTTACATTTGAGAGAATTGGTAGAGAAATAAATTAGTCTGCGATTATGGAGTTTCCTTTGTGCATTATTCTTCTGTCTAACGGAATGTGGGGTGGTTTAGATAAAATACAGTACCTTGTCAGGTTTCTCTCTTTATTGACCAAAATACTTTCTCTGAGTTTGAATTCTGGTATTTTGGTAACAAAATGGTTGTGAGTTTCAACAGAAAGAGCATTACATTAATATGTTCCTTCAGCTTGTCTGATTTAGATGCGTGTTACTGTATTGTACAGAGATGTAACACATCATAGAACTGAAAGTGAAACGTGATGGCAGTCTGGGAGCTCTACATTATTTTCACTGCTGTTTCTGGAGACAAGGGGAGAGAAACGTGTTTTAATGGCTATTATCTCCTTTCCTCACTTCTTTTTTTTTGTAGCTGTGTATGCCTAAAGGGCTTGCTTTCAAGACACAAGCAGATTGCCGAGAACCTCAGTTCCACTCTTTTATTATTACTCGTGAAGATGGCTCGCGGACATTTGGATTTTCTCTCACGTTTTTTGAGGAAGTTACTAGCAAACAGATCTGCAGTGCAATGCAGACCCTGTACCACATGCACAACGCCGAGTACGACATCCTTCATACTCCACCCACAAGTGACAAAGATAACTGCAGTGGCACTGGAGACTGCAATGGCACTTCTGTTTCAAAGCTACAGCGGTTTAACTCCTATGACATCAGCAGAGACACTCTCTATGTCTCCAAGTGCATTTGTCTGATTACTCCAATGTCCTTCATGAAAGCTTGTAAGAAAGTGCTAGAACAACTTCACCAAGCGGTGACTTCACCTCAGCCACCACCTCTACCTTTAGAAAGCTACATCTACAATATTCTCTATGAAGTTCCTCTTCCTCCAGCAGGAAGGTCATTAAAATTTTCAGGTGTTTATGGACCAATTATCTGCCAGAGGCCAAGCACTAGTGAACTACCATTATTTGATTTTCCAGTTCAAGAAGTTTTTGAGTTGCTTGGAGTAGAAAACGTGGTTCAACTCTTTACCTGTGCGCTCTTGGAATTTCAGATACTGCTTTATTCACAGCGTGAGTACTTGGGGGTTTGTTTTCTTGATCTTTTAGTTGGACTGGGAGAAGTTCTCTTGGTTTCTTGACTTTTTAAGACCCGTGCAAACAACAGACTAGCCGCGTTGAAGCGGCTCATACAGCTGGGCTGATCTACACACAGCTTTTAATGTAAAGAAAAGAAGTGGAATTGCAAAGAGGGTGTTGCTTTTTAGACACCTAAACGTAAAACTTTGGGCTTTTGCTTAATCCATGGTATTCAGGGACTGTGGGCTCTGGAAATGTTGTGTGGTTGGATAGAGTAGTGTACGTTCTCCTGTGTTCCTCTCCAGCTACTTAGCTCAATTTCCTCCTCTCTCTGCTGAACTATCCCTGCATTTTGAGAAGATATATAAATTATATATGGTTCTGAGGAACACTTTCTGATCAAAATAGAATTTTCTCCTTGAGTACCCAGAGTCACATTTTAGTTGTTACTTTGAAATAAAGCTACTTGAAAAAACCCCATGTTTTATTTAACTGAATTGAAATAAATAAAGGCCTGTTAAGGCTTCGAGGCAGTTATTGCTGAAGTCACCTAGAGAAAGCTTGCTTTAAAGAGGACAGGCAGCAGTGAAGCTGAGCTAGCATCTGCTTATCAATCACTAAGTAATGTGGTAGTGGTATCTATTTCCTGTGTTGAATTTTGTGAATACTGGGTTTCTTACTCTGCATCCTGTTACTCTAACACAAAGTATGTGGAGTTATGCCAGAAGATAATTTTTTCCTCCTTCTTTTTTCGTAAGTTTCTATTTTTTTTCCCCCCCAGGCTGTCTAATGTTAGTCCAGATCCACCCATCCCTAACAGAGTGGTTTAAAGTGGACTGCATTTTGAACACCATTCTATAGTAACGGTGAAGAAGCCAGAAGACCCCAATAAAAATCCAGGAGTAGTCCATGGTGTTACTGAAATCTGTTTTCAATATTTTCTTCTATTGAATGAAATGTGTAGAATGCAAATAGTAACTATTTATAAAATACAACCTGCAGTTATTAGCAACATTCTTTTATTAGCACAAAATACAGATGTTAGTGTATTGAGATGAGTGCATAGATTAAAGCCAAAGAGGAATTTTGGGTGTATTTCAAGGTGATTAAAAGTGTCTTAACAGCAGCAGGGTGCTGTGTCACAGTTGTTGCATTGGATGAACACTGTTAACTACCAGAGAAAAACAATACAGTCGTTCCAGCACAGTCAAAAAAACCTTAGTGTACTTGGTAGTGGTTACTCTCTTGGATTTAAAAAGCAAATTGCTGTGGTTGTTATTCAGAGAAAGCTGAGAAATATTTGCCTAGCAGACAGATTTCTTTTGTAGCTTCTCCAGAAACGGATTAGGCATTTGCATGTTTGAGATTTAGGGAGAGCTTGTTTCTGTGGATATCCATGTCCCACCAGTGGAAGGTTCAAGCACAGCTCCTCCACCTGAAGCAGGGTGCAGCCCAGTTGGCCCGCGGCGGTGCTGGAGATGGCCTGGGGCGGAGGAGTGAGTGACTGGCCGGTTGGAAGCAGCGTGTGCCTGGCCACGTTGGAGCAGGGCTTCCCCGTGGCTTTGCTGGCCCTCCTGTCAGAAATGCTCTTTCCTCCTGGGCTGGAGCTCGGCTCGCTTCTGGACTAGTCTTCTGTATTCTGGCTTCGCTTTCCAAGCCATATTAATGGCTTTGACTTCTTTTCTTGGACACTTCCCAAGGGTCTGATCAGTGCCTAATTGAAGAAGCTTAAAATAGCTCAGGAGCGCTCGAGTTTCTCGCTTGCTTGCGCAGGCGGACGGAATGCAAAGGGGTCCAGGCAGCTGGAGGCCTGTGGGCCTGGCTCATCATGACAGTTTCTGTCCACTGTTCCCCGACTTCGCCCCAAGCTGTGGCTGAGTTGGGCTGGGTTGCACCTTATGGCCACGTCTTGTTTCTCTCTATCAAGTTTTCACCTATGGTTCTGGCTGAGAAGTCTTCTTGCAGTAGCAAAAAAGAGTTGTTTGCTGACTTTTGGCCCTCAGCTTTGGTGAGCTAGCAGTGGCAGTGCTTCCATGGTGATACTACCCATAGTTCTTTGAAATGTAGCTTCTCTTAAGTGCTTTCTGAGGGATCTAATCTCAGACACTTGGGTCTTTACCTGCTTTTTTTTTTTTCTTAAACCACCCCTTTGGCACAGTTTGCTAATACTCAGAAGAGTTCCTGTCAGAAGGCACTGCGCTCTGCTGGCATCACCAGCGGGCAGGCTGAAGGCTCTTTTCTGATACTCATGTGCTTTATTTTTGTACTACCTGAGATGGGAGCGTGAAGTATTTGGGAGTTGTAGGAAGTCAGCTTTTTCTTCCCATAATTTCTGGTTTTGTGATCTCTAACCGTGATATTCTGGTTTCTTCCATGTGGCAGTGAATGAGAAACTAGTTTTAGTAAAGTGATTGCTTGTTTTGCTTCAGAGGATGGGATCAGTAAGGAAAGGGAACTTCTGACCGATGTTCTGATTGTGCCTTTACTTACTGCTTTACTTGTTTTGCTCTGTTCCAGTTCGTTTAGGTTTTTGTGGAATTCTTGTTGTGTGTGTTTGTTTGTTTGCTTGTTGGTTTTGTGGTTTTGTTGGTTTTGGTTGTGGTTTTTTTTTTTAAACTGGACAATGCCCCTAATAAATTCTGCTCTTTCTTGTGTGTGGTTGACTAACATCTGCTTTTTGCTGTTTGTAAACCAGGGAATATTGAATGGAGATACAGTGATGGTGCACTCCATTCTAAGTGGATTCATAAATTGCTTGAACTTTTGTAAGGGCACGCTCACCTTCTTGCAGATGCAGCACTGTGAGGTCTAGGTTGTCCTTCAGAATGTAAATCTTAATATTTTTTTTTTTTAATGTCTTTTGGGCTTGTTAAATCTCTTGATGCTCAAGCCTGTAACGGTTGAGGGGGTTGAGATCACTTCTTGTTCTCCTAGATCAGATGAGATTGCAATATTCATGATTGAATTCAGAATAGTGATTTATTCAGATACTGTTTTAAATCCAGAACAGTACATGTCAGGATCAGAGGGTTTGCTTGTAACATTTACTGTTTGTTAGGTTTTCTGTGGTTTGGTTTTTTTTTTATTATTGGTTTTGGTTTGGATGTGTCTTCTTTTTTTGTTGTTTGTTTGTTTGTTTTTTAAACAAGTGTAAAACCAAACCCCAAAACTCTTGGAGGCCTTTGCTGCCAGATGCAATCCTTTTTGGAACAAATTTTTTAGCATCTTAAAGTTGCAGTTGGTCCTTGGAATAGGAGTAACTTCACCTGGCAGTGAATGTGTTTTGCTTTAAGATTCTTTTGGCTTGTTTCTGACTTTATGCTTCTGAAAACCCTTCTTTTGTCCTCTGTATTGGTACAGCCGGTGTGATTTGGATCAGTGTAAGCCAAATGTAGGGAATGAATGCCTTGATTTGATTGTCCTCTTGAGAGAGTTGTCTGTTTGGACAAGTGTTAGAGGAATGCAGGTGACTGTAAGACAGGGAAGAATCTGCAGCTGCTCCTAGTGCTGAGGAGCAGTGGTGAGGAGGCAGTGGTGCTGGAGACCTTTGGTAGGACCCTCTCACCAGATTACCCTGCGGGAGCTGCTTTGCACTCCTGTAACTTCTGTTGCTCTTGAAGCTGTGAAATGGATTTAGTCCTTATCTCTGCAGAGCACCTAAAGCTCGTCAGAAAAGGGCACGTGGAGTTAAGACAGCTGTGAAATCTGCTTGGAGGAGATTTTCCAAACAGCCCAAAACAATGGAAGGAGAAATGTAAAGCACTTCTGCCACAGGCTGTGATCTTGAATGGTTTTTATTTGCTGGGTATTTGCTGTCTGCTGCCATTTTTAAGTACAAATAAAGGTAGGTGTTTTTCTGCTTTGCTTTTGAATCACTCCTCCTCAGCTTTGTTTTGCTTGCTTAAAATGAAGTTTACTCTGGAGATTTAAAGTATTAGTTTTATTTCTTTGCACTATTAGCCTTGTGTTGCCCAGTTCTGATTTCTTAGACAGGAGTTTTTCTTCTTATGATCCAGACTTAGGAAACTTGCTGCTTGATGCAGGCACATTCAACCAGCCTGTCAGACACAGACGTGAACATAAATAGGAAGTACTTTGACCCACTGCTTCTCCTAACCACAGTTTGTTCTTGCTGCAGTTACAGGTTTTTTGAAGTGAAAGGTCCAATTAAAGAAATGTATCTCTTCTCTAATGAGGCTGGCGTACCGAATACCTACGCTCACTAAATTTTGTTGAAAAATGTTTCTTTTACACCATGCTTTCTGGTATGAATAGATTTGCCTAAAGCTAGCTCTCCAGGCAGGGCTTTAGGCTGGTGGCTCAGCTGCACTGCATGCTAGCTGTCTAGAGGGACTGCTTGTCTTTTTCTCCTTCGTTTCCCCTTCAGGTGAACAAGAAGCTTAATCCTGGCAAATAGCCCATGGAATCACAGAATGCCTTGGGTTGGAAGCGACCTCTAAAGGTCATCTAATCCAACCCCCAACGGTGAGCAGGGACAGCCTCAACTACATCAGGCAGCTCAGAGCCTCATCACCTTGAATGTCTCCAGGGATGGGGCCTCCACCACCTCCCTGCCTGGGCAGCCTGTTGCAGTGCTCTGCTGCCCTCATAGTAAAGAACTTGTTCCTAACATCCAATCTAAATCTGCCCTGCTCTAAGTTTAAAGCTGTTGGCCTTCATCCTGTCACTACAGGCCCTTGGAAACAGTCCCTCCCCAGTTTTCCTGCAGGTCCCCTTCAGACATTGGTAGGCTGCAATGAGGTATCCCCAGAGCCTTCTCTTCACCAGGCTGAACAACCCCAACTCTCTCAGCCTGGCCTTGTATGAGAGGTGCTTCAGCCATCTGATCATCTTTGTGATCCCATCCTTGGGACCTGCTCCATCAGGTCCATGTCCTCCTTGTGCTGGGGGCTCCAGGGCTGGATACCTAGTCCAGGTGAGGTCTCACCAGAGTAGAGTGGAGTGACAGAATCACCTCTGTCATCTTTCTGGTTTATCCATATCCTTCCTGACATATCCAAACTCATCTCTGATAGTGCTCCACCACTGTAGGGGCAGCTTGCTGCCTCAGAGCAGCAATATGGAGGTCACATGTGGAATGGAAACTACTTGACATAGACAAGAGTATCTCAATGTGATGAAGTAGGAAGATTAGAAGGAAAAAAATATTCTGGAGTGTGATCATATAATGGCTGTAAATTTGGCCAAGTCAGAGAATTTCTCTAGGCACTTGATAGATTTCTCTCTGGTAGAATGTGAGAATGGAGAGGAGGAAGCATGGCTCTTACAGCTGCCACCTTCTTCACATCCCGCTTCTCTCTTTCCAGTCTCAAGACCCCTCAATTCTTTTTTTTTCTTGTAATTTACTTGCTTTGTACAGATCAATAAGAAATGTCTAGATATACTGGATGTAGATAAATGTAACGTAGGCATGTACATACCATTAGTATAAGGGATAATGCATTCTACTTAGAGCAATTGGTAAGAACAACAAATCATCCTTTTTCTGTGTTCTTAAGTGGCTGTGTTTAAAAAGTAATAGATTTCCTTTTCCTTGCAGAGTGGCAAGTCGTGATACTTGTGACTGTCGTGGCACTGGCGATACGTTGTGTTCTTCCTACCAGTCTCATACAATACAAGGCCCAAAGACAGTGTCATTTGCACCAGAATAAGCATGTTCTGGTTTGAAAAATAAGAGCAAGACCACTGCTGAAGTGCTTCTTCCCTCCTTTAATTTTCTTGTCGTTACTATTTTTCAGTCTTATGCAATGTTTTGGTACTAGAAGTGACCTGCTTTCTTATTTTCTTTTTTTAAACCCCCAAAATTCCATACCCTCTCAGATAGGTGTAACTTTAACTAAAATAACCCAAATGCTTTCTTAGGTTTGCAGGCTTCTAGCCTTTGTCCTTGCCTTTTGCCAGCAGCTCCCGACGTGTGTAAATCCTGCAAAACGGAGTCGTTGTTACTTGCAGGCTGCAGCCTTGTGGGCCGAATAGTTGGGAATGGCTTAAGCCATGTGGATATCCAGGATCAGGGAGCTGCATTTGCAAATAACTCAGTTGCAGGAGGTAGCAGCTGAGTGGATAGATATTCTGAATTATTGACGTTACTTTATAATTAATTTGAAAGCCTGATGGTAAAGTTAGCTTAATGACAGAGGGAGAAGTTGCATTTAAATTAGCCAGTAGGATTAGACAGGGGGGTTTTGTGTTGTAGGAAAACACTGTTTCTATTCTGAGACTTGTTCTTTCAAATAAACAAGCTGAACGGGAACCAGCTGGAATGCTTGTCTATCTGTGGCTACATTTAAAGCTCCTTTTAAAGCTGAAGAAAATAGGGTATGTAATGGGTTCTTCTTCCCAAAGCTTATCATTAATTCATCACTTCTTTGCAGTCAGGCTGTGATTAAAGCTGCAGACCAGTAAGTAATTCTGTAGGCAGAAACTGGTGTCCAGGCAGAATAGGAGAGTGCTGCTGGTGATGCTCATTGATGGTTGCCTAAGGTGTTTCAGTCCAAGAAAGCTTTTGGCAAAAGCTTCAAACTGTTTAAGCTATTCTTGCTTGTTTTCATTGAAGGCTCCTTTGGTCACAGTAGATGTGAAGCGGTGACAAGTAGCTCTGTGCAGTAGCCTTTTCCACCAGCAAAGCTTGACCTGAAAAGAAAAATCAAAAGCCTAGATTGCAGCACTGACTGATGCTAGCAAAACCTGTTTCTAGTTCCTCTTGGGCTGTGGGACTTTTTGCACCCCCCATACTACGCAACTTTGTCTTCCTAGTATTCATGATTAATTTTGTTTGAAGTGAGTTTCTTGGCCCTCTGTTTTCTGCTATCTGGAGACTGAGTGGAGGATGGCTAAAGGAGAGAATTAAAGCGTTAGAAAGTGCACAGTTAAGCTAATTTTTCTCCAAAGTGCTTCTTTAGAACTAATGTTATTTTTGCAGTTTTTAATCTGCTCTCTAGGGAATCATGTGCAACAGCTTGAGAAACCTCAACACCCGAACTTGTGCCTTCAAGTGTCTTCCAATGTCACGGTGTCTGTAGTTTTATAAACACGTTAGGAGAAAGACACACATACCCCACGCCCTGGCACACGTATGAAGGATGTTGATTGTTTCCATTCCTTCTACTCTCAACTTTCCTGACTGGAATTGGATATTGTTGCAGCACCATGAAAAAGGCCTCCTGTGTTTCCAGTATGTGCTATGTTTATAGCTTGACTAAAGGTAGGAATTGTCCTGGTCTTGTGACTTGAGCCTGGCAGCTCGAAAGCTGTCTGAATGTTTCAGCAGTTGTATTACACCACGTGCTCTGAGTTCATCTGGTGTAGCCTCCTCCTTTACGGTGCATAGATATGAAAACCGTTCAAGGTGATTCTGTAGTATAAAAGAGGAGGGTGAGGTATTGACCCAGCCTACTGCCATGTTAACTGCTCTACCACCAGCTGCTGAAGAACAAGATCTTTTGGTACGTGTGTTGTACAGGTGCATTGAGCCCTGCTGTTAAATTCCAGGAGGAGAGGAGTTGTTGTTACACTAAACTGGGGCTTTGGTCATACATTGTGGAGGATGAACGAAGCTGATCCTTTTGATTTTCTACGCAGTTATTTCAGTCACACTGTTGGGTTGGCTGCTATACAGCATGCTCTATAGACATTTAAACACTCGTTTAGAAAATGTTTATCTGAGAGATACCAGATGCCTTGGGTTTCATCCAAGGCTTCCATAGAAAGCCATAAGCACAGAGAAAAGAAATGATTTCTAGTGTGTTTCTTAGCCACTTACAGTGCTGCTTCCATACTCAAACTGGTGTTCCTGGTAACACTGGTATAGGTGGCAGAAGGTGACTTAATGAATGCTAAGACTCAGTTTGCTCATTTCCATCTGACTTGTAGAATGACCTACTTTGCATTGAGCTCTCTTTGTTGTTTCAGCAAAATGCTCTTGAGTGTGCAAGTCTGGGCTTTCATTAAGATGCTGCTCGGCTAGCGTTGGGTTTTGTGGTTGCTGTTTTAAAGCAAGCTCTCCTTTCTTTAACTGAAATTCATTTCTTGAAAAATGTTGGTGAAAGAAATTATTTTTCTCTTGATCTCTTCCAGATTATCAGAGACTGATGACTGTGGCAGAGACCATCACAGCGCTAATGTTTCCATTTCAGTGGCAGCATGTGTATGTTCCTATCCTCCCAGCATCCCTCCTTCATTTTCTAGATGCTCCTGTCCCTTACCTCATGGGTTTGCACTCTAATGGGCTGGATGACAGGTCTAAGCTGGAACTTCCTCAAGAGGTGAGAGGAGCTCGTCTCGATTGATGAAATATTGTGCACGATTTTGAGGGGAGTGAGAAATGAGGAAAAGCACTAGTGCCAACTGGAACAGTCACTGGAGAGTTCTTGCTGGCCCTGCTTTGGGAAAGCTTTATTTTTTTTTTTGGAGGTGCTGGAGAAAATCTGATGAAATAGATAAATACATCCCTGTTAGGGAAATGGTATCCTCTGATAAAATGAAGCTGTATTGATGCAGTGGGATTACAGAAAGAGCATCTTTATGCTGCAAAACTTAGCCCTATAGTGCTAGGAAATGCCAGAAGGTTCATTTGCAGACATTCATGGTGGGAATTCACCAGCCGTGGCCAAAAGGCCGTGCGGTTGCTTCTGCGTGGTGCCTGACTGGCTTCTGCACCCTGCTGTCCTGGTTCCTGGCAGCACGGGACTAGGCTGGGTTTCTCTCTCCTGCCTTTCTGAGCTGGGATTGGCTTATGTGGACCCAACCTGTCAGGTGTCTGCACCAAAACAGATTTTCTTCTGGAATGTGTACTTCAGTCTGCAGCAAAATGCCAGCACATACTTGAGCAACCTGCTGGTGGCTGGGATAGTGCTCAGGAGATCCTGCCTTGTAGCGAGGCTCTGTTAGCACCAGACACGGTATAAAGCAGCAGCAAACAGTCTGTAAGGGTTCTGCAGCTCATACACGGGGCTGGGACTGTGCTCAAACTGCTTAGAGGTTGTTTTACTTTACTTCATCCCACTGTTCACAAATATTCTTTTAAGGAACAGACCAAGAGAGCTTTAAGAGCTGGTTGTGATGCTCAGGGGGGCAAGAATGGTTGGGCACTACCTGAGGTAGCAAAGGAAATGTCTGCAGGATCCAGTAACCACCTGTGGGAAGTATGTCAGGTCGCTGGTGTCTGGCTGGCTCGGGAGGCTGTTCTGTCAGTCCATCAGAATGACTTCTCTCATCGACTGCCATTTATTTGCCTGTGTATATAGAAAGTGCAGAGTGTTGTATCATCTGGCTGTTGTGGAAGCTGGGCACCTCTATCAGGTAGCCCTGTAGGAAGCAAGTGCTTGCAGAATTCCTAGCTGCAGAACATCCCAGCTCTGGCTCCTGTCAGTCTGCTCACTTGCAGGTGGAATTTTGTGGAGGAGGGACTGAGTAGACATGGGAAACACGGGTGGGATTCTCTGATCTCGGCCATTTTCTCTGGTTGTCTGTTTTCTTCTGTTGTCACTGACGTTGGTGGGAAAGCAGAAGAGTGGCAGGTAGAGGGTTGGTGGTGGGTTTTATTTTCAATATAGGCAGTGCTGCAACATAGCTTGACACAACCCCCCCCCCCCCCAAACCTGCTTAAAAAGAGCTGTGTGAAATTGAGGACAAGATATTTTTGTGAACCTCCAGTCTGGTCACCATGCCAACATTGCTCTTTTTCTCAAATCCATATGCTGATAGTTTTCATTTGTTTTTCCTGGCAAGTTTAAAGAAAAATTGCTCTTCAAACTGTGTTCTTTTTTTTTTTTTTCCTATGAAAATGAAAGCATTTAGTCTCTTGATTTTTCTTGTCTCTTTTTTACCCTGGCACAATTAATAACAGAGCAGCGTATGCTCTTGCCACAAAAGCAGCCTACCGCTTTGGTTTACTACGGTTTTACAAAGTTTTGGATGTACTGACAGGCCTAATTAATATGGTTAGTACACTTCTTAGAGAGAATAGCTGGTGAAGTAAAATGCATGTGTGGATATGCATGTTAATATGCACCATGGATGTATTATAACAAGATTCTAAAAGACTGTCTTTCCTATTGCAAACAATTTCCTCATTCACTAGAATACTTTAAACAAACATTTTAATTTCAAAGAAGTATTTCAGTTATTTCAAAGGTAAATGGTTTTGAAGAGCTTCTTCAACTTTGGAGGTTTAAAGTAAGGTAGGTAATCTTTTTAAATATTGAAATCAAGCTAGTGTTAAAATAAAACCTGGCACCTCTGTTTTAATTTTGTTTTAGAAATAGCCTTTTATGAAGGTGGAGGAGTGGATTTTATTTATTTATTTATTGATAGTATCTTAAAGATCAGAATTGGACGACAAGGGATGGGAGGACACAAAGGACCGAGATAGGTGATGGAGCTTGCTGCAGGACTTGTCCTTCTGAAGCTTCAGCTTTGCTCTTTTTTCCTCTCTTTTATTTGAAAAGTGAATTCCTAAAGCTTTGTACACGAGGGGTATGACTTAGTCTGAGAAATCCCCTTGGTAGTCACTGTTAAGTAAGGTTTCTTGTGAACTGTTCTAGTCCTTAGCATTGCAGGCTGAGAGTGTAGCTGTGGCATGGAAATGGACCTGAATGTGTGCTGGAGACTTGAAAGATGACTAGAAGTTATCCCATACCAATAGATTTGCTTATCCAAGAGACCAAGTAGAATGGGAAAAGAACAGGAGCTCACTATTGTTAAGATTTCCATTGTAGAGGGTTTACTTAAAAACAAACAAACAAAAAACCACCACCAAAAAAAAAAAAACCCAAACCCAAGAACAAAACAACCAAAAAAACCCAAAACACCAAAGCCAAAAACCCCCAACACAAAAACCTGCTGTTGCAAGAAGTAAATGTACCATTTAAAAAACGTAAAGCAGAATTCCCAGTGCATACTGGTCTCACTAAGTGAAACTATTTGTCAGTATCAATATTTCTGATACTAATAATTGAATCCCTCAGCTTTAATATAGTTAGAGCTGCCAATTACAGGTTCATCTCAAAACTACTTTGCTTTACCTCAGGCTTTCAGATACTCTTCCCTTAAAGAGCCAGAAAAGCTCTACACTTAATTCCTGACAGAATCTGGCAAGGAACGTGCATCAAATGTGGTGGTGTAGAACAGTAGAAGAGGCCGTATGGATTCTGTTGTTTGTACTCCAACAAAGACAAATTGATCATCAATAACAAAAGGAACATTAATATTTAACATAGTTTAGCTCTAAAGTTTGGAATGTATATGATCCTTTATGAAATCATGAGGACTCCTTGATTGGAGTTTTCTAATGAAGTTTTAGACTAATTTGTCTTGCCCAGAGTGTTTCAGGTTAATGTATGTGAAAACACTGTCCTAACCGAGTCGGGTTTGCTTTGAGTCTTGCACACTCAAGCCATAATGATTGGTTTTGTTTGCTCGTGGTGGCAATCTCCTCTGTTTTGGTCATTTTTAGTGCTTTAAGGGAATGCTTTACCATGGGAGCTGATGCTTTGTCAGATGATTATTAAAATCTTCAGCACAATAACTGCATTAGTACAAAAATGAGACTGTAGCCTGTCCCTTGGGTGCATCAGAAAACAGTGCCTGATGGAGAACTTGTTGAAGTTCACCAATGACTTGAAGACCTGACTCTGTGACTCAGTAGAATTGTAGAAAATTGAACACCCTTGTGGCCAGGAAGGCAAATAGTCTCCTGGGGGGCATAAAGGAGAGTGTGGCCAGCCAGGTTCTCCTCCCCCTCTACTCTGCACTAGGGAGAACACATCTGGAGTACTGTGTTCAGTTCTGGGTTCCTCAGTTCAAGAGGGTCAGGAAAATACTGGAGAGACAGCAATGGAGAGCTACAAAGATGCTGAAGGGACTGGAACATCTCTTTGAGGAGAGGCTGAGAGCCCTGGGGCTGTTCAGCCTGGAGAAGAGAAGCCTGAGAGGGGATCTTAGGAATGCTCACAAATATCTGCAGGGTGGGGGGCGAGTAGAAGGGGCCAGGCTCTGTTCAGTGGTGCCCTGGGATAGGATGAGAGGTGATGGTCACAAGCTGAAACACGGGAATTTCCACCTCAACATGAGGAAAAACTTCCCTGTGAGGGTGACAGAGCCTGGCCCAGGCTGCCCA
>JANIJG010012050.1:0-23263 GCA_024611175.1 Megaceryle torquata | reverse complement strand
AATAAAAAAAAAAAAAAAAAAAAAAAAAAAACAAAAAAAAAAAGAGGGGGTTGATTGGTTTTTTTTTTGGGGGGGGGGGGGGGGGGGGGGGGGGGGGGGGGGGGGTGTGTGTAAAGGCAGTTAGTCCAATGTCTTTGTAGTGATCCCTTTTCCTTACTACTTTAAACATAAATTCAATTTAGAGAACTTTGAAAGACTTGCAGCTTGGTTGGCAAGAGGAGAGTCAGTGCTCAAACCCACCTCGTGCAAGTGCCTCCTTAAGATTCAAAAATATGCTGCAATTGCTGGCAAAGCAATGTAAAAATTCCTAATTCATTATTATGAATCCACAATGGTTTAGACAATTATCCTGTTTGGGGAGTCAGGTGAGTAGCCTCAGTAATACCACTGAGCTGCTGGAAGAACTCAGAGTAGCAAGGGCATTCTTCTATTTTCTTCTCATGTAGGGATAGGTCACTGGAGCAACTGTGTCAATATATCACCTGTGATTGACCTGTTTCTCAGTATACTGCCATTCATGGTGTAGCTCAAAGTTGCATCATGAAGTCATGACCATTCATCTCAGCAGTTAAAACTAACACTGAAACACTTTACAAAAAAATTACAGTATTTCCAGAGCAGGAAAGCGATATAAATGCTGGTTTTACCTACCAGTATGTGAAATATACAATAGAACAGTGGCATGTGTCTGTGTTTCTGAGTTTAGAGGTCAGGTTTCTATAGCTTGTGCTTAATACTGTGCTCAACAAAATTAATTTAAAAAACCCCACAACCAAACACAACACACCACAAGAAACCAACAATTAGTCAAAGCAGGTTATCACTTCTGTCTAGCTATGTGATAAGGATTATGAGCAAAGGCAAACTAAGATCTAAGCAGTCAGAAAACACCTGTAGGAGCCACAATTCCCACCACATAGGGACCAGGGCAGAAATCAACCAGCAAAATTGTTGAACGTGTTAACTGTAGCACTTGTTGTCCAAATCTTTTAGAAGGTCTCATAAATAAATACTTATTTGGACAGAGGGTTATGCCATTTCTTGGAGTTGAAAGAGTTGTATCTAAATCCTTAACTTCAGGTAACTGTGAGCAAACAGGTCTTTGGGGCATAATCTCTGAGCAGCTTACATCACTGAAGTGCTACAAATTCAAAAGCAAAATAAAAGTTAAAAAAAGTCTATTTTGGAATTACACTCTCACAGAAGAGCAAGAAGTCAAACCACAGTGCAGTATCATAACACTTATCCTAAATAGGAATATTAAACTGGGAATACAGGAATAGTCACCAGCTATCATAGGTCACTTAATTTATACTGCTATCACATGTCCTAGTTACTTAGGCCATTAATTACCTAATGTTAGTAAAAGACTTACTTTACTATAAAGTATTATTATACTTTTAGGAAGATACATTTGCTGACTTTATGACAATGTAGATGAACAGAAAGTCTAATGAGCTTTTCTGTAAGATCTTGTGACACTGCAAAGTGAATTCATGTCAAGGCTAGTCTTCCATACTGTAAGTTATGTACAATATCTAAATTAGCTATAAAATACGTATCAGGACAAAATATAAAAGATGCAGAAAACTGATAACAGCACATCATGATGAATGCATTATGTGTATTTACTTTGCTGTGTTTGTGGGTTGTACTCAGACTATGATAAAGATTGTTTTATATCTTTCTTCACCAAGTGCACATTTTACTTTGCCCCTGAGCTTATCACAGAATTGCTTGGGTTGGAAAAGATCTTCAAAATCATCGAGTCCAACCTAAACCTAACCCTACTACCCTAACTCTAACAACCCACTGCTAAACCACCTCCCCAAGCACCACAACCAAATGATTTTTAAGCACATTTGGGGATGGTGACTCAACCACTTGCCTGGGGAGCCTGCTCCAGTGCTTAACAACCCTTTCTGTAAAGAAGTTTTTCCTGATATCCAACCTAAACCTACCCTGGTGCAACTTGAGGCCATTTCCCTTTCTCCTGTCACCAGTGAGAAGACACCAACCCGGCTCTCGCTACAAACTCCTTTTACATATTTGGAGAGAGCAATAAGGTCTCCCCTCAGCCTCCTCTTCCCCAGGCTAAACAGCCCCAGCTGTCTGCAAATTTTATATAAATACTTAGTTAGAATATCATACATGAAAAGCAGTTTGGCAAAACTCTTTAAAATATGCTAATTATGAGAACATTGTTAGGTGTGGAAGGGAAAAAAAAAACCCTTGCAGTAAACTCAGTTGTATTACTTTTTTTTCGGAGCAAAATTGTAATAGATTTTCTAAAAGACATAATGCTGCTGCTTTTCACTGTAAATTTTCAGCATCACACACCATCCTAAAGAATTACTTCTCAGAAACCAACACTAATGTTTTAACATTATGATAGCCTTTCAGCTTTCCACCAGCAGGAAAAGAATTCTGAACTGTTGTCTTGCCTTTCTAAAATCAGGTACCTTACTTTCTAAGACCCATTTTAAAGGTGACTTTTTTTTTTTTTCCCAGTAGGAACTTTCCAGCAAAAGCTTTGTGCTGACTTAAGAGCTTCAAAGACAACATCAAAAAGTCATTTTGGGGTCAAAAATTTTCAGAGAGCTTTGTACCTCATCATAATGATTTCTTAGGTGCACTTGTTTGCTGCTTTGAATTATCTCTATAAGCATTCCATAAATCAAATACCATACACTGCTCAGATATTCCAAATTATCACAGGATGTCATTTGATTAACTTATTTCTCTCTGAGTTACAAAATAATCTAAAGATCTAGAAAGTCAACCCCAAATACTGATAAATTTACGTAAGGAAAACAGGGGTCTGATTTATGCTATTAAGAAGTGTACACACCTAAAGGCAGGAGAAAGTGGAGAAACTAAGAAGTATCTCACTTGACCTCAGTATTTCAGAAAGTTGAATTATTTACTTTTGATTGTAAATGTATCACACAAACATTTCTCACTTTTAGTATAGTCCCTGTTCACTCATTTCAAGAGACAGGCAGGCAGACAAGAGATTAAAAAAAAAGTCATTTTGTAGTTCATTTCATGATTAAACTAAAATTCACTTAAGTAGCAAGGCAAAGATTTGAGAGCCACCCATTCTCTGATAAAAATGTTGTTTTAGATAAGAGCACTTTTTACACCCAGAATCAATTCAGATATGCAGGTAAACTATGTCTCTGTCAAATAAATTGGGATAGAAATAGTACCACATTTGCCTCTTAGATAATGCAACCCAAACTTACCATCTCATTTACTCCTCTTTTTTCTTAGCTATATACGAAGAAACATTACTACTGTCTTAAACAATAACAGACTAAAGAAAAGTGCAGCACAGCTGCAATTAAACAGGGAAAGACTGAAACTTGAAAAGAATTTTTGTTTTTCTGAGGCATTTTGTTGAATAGGGTCTAACAACTGGGTTATGACCTCTAAGTAATAATTTCAGGAAAAATGGCATTTCAGAGTTAAAAACATTGGTACATATCAAAACAATCTACACCAATATTTGGAATGAAGCAGGCCTGTTTTAAACACCTCGAAAAGGAAACTTTTTCACTAAACTGCTCTTTCCTTTTCCTTGTAACAACACACACACACAAATATCATAAAAGCAGAGAAAAATCTGACAGAATAGCCTAACTCATGATGGAGATTTTATCTGCTCATGGAAAATTAAGTTCCTCCATCAGTACTCACTCACGTAGATTTTCTGTTACAATAAGTAATAGCTAATAATATGCCATCCATTTTGATAATAAACCACAAATCTATCAATTGCAGCTGATAAACTTAAAAATCCACTCTTCTGACAGTTGCTCTAACGAGAAGGCAATTTTGCTTAAGTTTTATGAGTTAAAAAAGGAGTCAAACTTCAAGACAAAAAAAAAAAAAAAGAAAATCATCCTCTGACCAAGTTTCTAATTCCATTAAGTGCATACATAAAGGAATCCAGGAGAAAGTACAAAGAATTCTAAAGTTTTAATGATTAACTCGTATTGCAAACAACGTCTCAACTTGGGTAATTTTTACATTATTTAATTTGTTCCCAATTAACACATGGTTCTAATCACAGACCCTGACACTGATAGAAAAAAACCACACAAAAAAATGCATAAGCAATTAAACACTGCAGCAAACACCTTTTCTCCCCTTGTCCAGGGTCAGCTTACACCACCAAACCGCTCTGCCCACCCCATCTTTCTGCAGCCCCTCCACCTACCTCCAGCTGAGGGTACCTGACACAACAGTCATGTACAACCACAGTAAAACCCAACTAAACTTGGTAATTTCCCCTTCCTTTACTTTCAGGCCTCTAAGTAGCTTTCCTTTTCTAACAGGGAAAAGTAGCTTTAACTGTTACCATTCAAAAACAACAGAACCTTTATTATTTCAGCCACACTTAAATCTATAGTTACCATTTTCCTGTGCCAATGAAGTGATCTGAATGAAGTGTTGGGGGGAAGACACATACACAGCAACTTTTTTGACTGCAGCCATACTATAAACATTTTATGACTGAAAGGAACACACATCTCAGTATTTTGCTAGTTTATCCTATAGCTGCTAACAATCACAGTGCCTCAAGCCTTGATAGTCTGGACCTAAATCTAACTTATTTTCTTATTCTTATTATACCACATACAGCAAATGCAGAGTATATGATATACAACAATTTAAAATAAAATATATAGATAAGAAAGCCTTCCCAACATCTCTGCACATACTGGGACAATTCTTAGAAGCCATTATCCATAGCTATTTCACCACAGACATACCAGTAAAATCATCTCTTTCTGGCATAGTTGAAACAGTTCTAGTGATTCCAGCATTCAAAGGAAAAGCTCTATTTTTAGCGAGATAATAGAATGTATAAAAATATGCATGTATTCTTACGGACAGCAGTTTGCTGAAAATTTTGATACGTAGGTAGATAACAGTAAAAAGTTAAAAGTAAAAATCAGTCTTGCACATTTTTAAGAGTAATATCATATAAGAAATGAGCTGATACTATCAGAAAGAGTAAAGGTTTTTAAAAAAATGTCAATTTTAAGAAACAGTTCGTCTGTTTGGATAGCTCCAAGGACTCAAAGAGGAGCTCAAATCCTGTTTCTCAATAACAAGTAAAGAATAAATAGAGTAATATACTCAGTATGGAGCCTGAAACTCAAGGTTTCTGATCTACTTTTATTAAGACCTACAGTACTACTTAGCACACCATGATTTAAATTAAAATACAATCTGTATTAAAGGATTATTATCCCACTGCTCCTGGCATAGATTCTTAACAGCCGCTTCTTTACAGACTCCCAGATTCAGTGAAGATAAGAGAACAATGTGATAAATACTATACTCAGTTCAGCTGCAGTGTCATCTCTTATTTCTCCAGCGTTTTTAATATGACTGTAGAGAAATAATTTTGACCTCACCACGTGATACTAGGGGTACCCTAAACCTACAGTGTCCCACAGTGGTCCCTTATTGTATGCAAAATGCCAAATGTAAACCACAAATAGACTGACAAGGGCAATCACAGCTCCTTGTGAAAACATGCTACCTTGAGAACATGGAAAATGTCAGACACAACCCTAGGACCTGAACTGTGAGTGTGCAGTACACGTTTATTTTTCTTCCAGCGTCTCTGAAACTTCTATAGCAAAAGACCCATCAAAATCATAGACTTGTCCATAAACATGACAGGGAAAGTGGTGTCCTAGTGCTACTTCCTGAGGACAGAACAGGGAAGGAGCAGTGAGAATCAAATACAGAATGCTGCCAAGAGAGAAGCAGAGCTGCTGGGTGGCAGGGCTCTGAAAAACAGATTTGTAGCTGTACCAGAGCCTTTCACGTAGCAGCATATCCCAGGGTACTGCTGCAGATGCTGTCATCACCAGAAACAAAGGAAGGATTCATGTCCTTTTTTTGCTTACATGGAAGGCTGTCAGTAAGATCCACACCTAGGCTTTCCTTTCAGACCTGCTAGCTTCCTAATACCTGAAAAGCATGAGGGCAGAATCAATCAGCACAGGATGTCTCATAGACACTGAAGGGACAAGGCAGCACGGGTTATCCTATGGGGAAAGGAGTGAGGAAGGTAACCTGTAGTGGAGTAGACCAATATTTATCTTTTAATAGAGTAACAACCAATACCATTCAAAGGTTAATTTTTCTCCTCCAAGGCTATTATTGCCCATGTATCGGTACTATTAAAAGAGTTATTAAAAGGGAACCATTAAAATCTAAGGCTTGTTTCCAATTATTAAACCAAATTCCAGATTACTTTCATATTTCAATATAATTCTATTTATTTGCAAATAAATTTTTAATTAATTATAGTTTCAGAAATTAAGACATACTTATTTGAAAATATATTTGTTTTCTTCTGATAACTGTTGACTGTTTTTCCTTTCTTGACTTTTAGGTCTCCTTGTAGAGAAATACCACATTGGAGCAAGCAGTTAGATTTTGACAATTAAAAAATGGATTGCCATTTTTTTTCCAGCAAATTTCTGAAAACAAGATAGGAACAAGCCCACTAATCAGCAACAGTATCTCATTTTGACACTATTGCTAGTGACAAATACAGATTTTGGGCACAGCTTAATCAAGTAGGAAAGAAGCACCTTTTTCCCTTAAGAAATATTAATTCTTATACGGTGGTCAAAGCAATAAAGGAAGGCTTTTTTGTGAAGTTAGACCAACCTTAAAGTTTTTGGACTTCCTAGATCATAAAAGGAAAGCAGGAAAGATTAACTTCAGAGGGTTATTAAAAGATCTAAGAAATCCTGCTGGCTAAGCTTCTATAGCACTATTAATAAAGATGCCTTTGTAGGTAAGATAGAGGAAAAAAAATAGATTAAAAAGAGCAATGGACAAGGATCTAATGTATCCAATAAAAAAGGTGAAACTTATTCTCTGAATACTAACATATTAAAGGACACTTTGCTAATATTAGCAGTGATTACACTAAATCTGATTTTCTAAGTGTTAGAAAGTGCCTGCTGGTTTATATTTAATTTTGGTCTTAAAAAAACGTTTTGCTTTACTGTCAGATGCACAGTTCATAAAACTCTTTCCCAGGTTTCCCAATTTCTTTACCAGGTCTGGATAAATTTGGTTTGCTAATGTTTTAAGCATACACAAGATAAATCCCGAGCTGTGATTTTCAAATTAATCTAAATGTCAAGGCTCTCTGCTTGTTAGTCAGTGAGTGGAGTATTTTTAGTATTTTAGGTCCAATTTAACCTCTTCAGATGAGTACCTACAATTTTTTAAATATTAAAAGGGTGAGTGATCAGAGCCCTATTTTAGTTCTATAGGTTTTGCCGATGTCTTTGTCATCTCCCTTTGCTTGAAAGGAATCAGAACTGTCCCATGTTCTTTGAGCAGATAATTTTTGCTTCTCTGCTCATTTTCTTGATCTCCTACCAATAAGTTTTGTTAGGCTTGTTTGGTTGGTTGGTTGGTTTGGTTTTTTAAAGGCTAATCACCTTCAGCTTACAAAAAACCCCACACTTCAGTTGCAAGTTTTATTGTGTACCACTACAAAGAATCTAGAGAGAACTCACACAAATATGTTACATCTCCACAAAGGCTTTATTTTCCCCTGCTCCATTTGTTTATGACTTGCAAGAATTCTTCTGCAACAAAGATCTTAAGGGACATAAATAAGACAGTGCTGAGTAAAAGGTAGAAAATACGACTCGGTGACAAGTTTCCCCAAACCAATAAGCACAGCAAAAAAGTAGCTGTAGAGTCAAACACCAAGGCCAAAAGTTATGCACATTTAATCACAAGCTTCAATTTACTGGAGACATCCCACATTTTACTGCAAACACACAGAGGCATTCAATTCACCTAAAATTGACCTTTTACCGCAGAAAATGAGAGTTTGATTAACTCTGGCTGAATTGGTAAGTGTCTTGCTTACCGGCCTACAGCCGGTTGTAGCTCCCATCTCACTCTCTCCACTTTCAGTGGCTCTATTTTGTGACAGCAAACTTGGAGGCAAAAGCCTGGGCAGGCCAGGTCCTTCCTCGAGAGCAATACCTGCTGAATGACTGATGTCTGCCACCATCTTAGGGATGGAAAATAGAACTGCTAAGTGGAAAGAAGGAATGCCTCCCCCCTCCCAGTTCTGCCAGGGAGCCCATGGTACACCCAATTTAGGGCAGGGGTGCAAAGCCTGTTCTTTGTCAACTATTTCTCAGGCATCGAGGGTGCACTGTTACCACTGTGACAGTCAGGAAGCAGGTCGCTTTCTTCCTTTTGCAAGAGAGCCATCAAAAGCTCAGTACCAAGCCTATTTGACAAGTTTCACAAGTCTTTTTATCAGGAGGGTGTAATTTCCCCATGCTGTTGCAGTGATTTAAAGAAAAATAGCAAGTAAAAAATTACATTCTTACCTTTCTGAGTCTTGCCATTCACCATCTTTTCCAACAAGTTTCAGAAAGCCACCTCCCAGAGCAAGGTGTGGGTTGGTCCACTACAGAGAGGCACAGAGACCACAGCCTATGCCCTCCCTGAGGGGTCACATCCTGCAGCTCCAGGAAGGGCAGCTGGGACAGGGATAGTGGCCACCCCCAGATGCCACTGCAGGCCCCAGCCTGGCCAAGAGGGCAGACCCTGGGGTGAGCTGGGCTCAGGCCTAGCACAGGAGGGCCTTGGGCCAGTTAGAGGCTGAAGGGCAGCCCCAGGCAGGGAGAGTCCTCAGCTGCCACTCTCCTCACAACACCTCTTGTAAAGGAAGGAGCTGACCCTGGACTTCAGCTAGCAGGGGGCAGCATGCTTGAAGCCCCAACACCAACCAAACAAGTCATAAAACACTTTTTGTTCCCATTAGAAGGAGAAATACCAGTAGCCTGCTTGTCTGCCTTTCCTAATTTTACAGAAGAAATAAGTGCCTTTAGCAAAACACCTCTAATCCCAGCATAAATAACTAAGCTTTTTTTTTTCCCATTAAAGAAAACAAACATTTTTATATAACTGCAGATCAGGGAGGAGAAATAAGAGGCATCTAGGATAGAGAAATCTTGCTTTTCTTCTAAAGCTGAAAAATAATTTTAGTTCAAAGATTTTGTTACAGTGTGCCTGGGAAAAAGCCACTAGGGGTTAGTCATCCCCAGAAGTGCTTAATTATTGTTGCTTCTGGTTTCAGAAGAGAGTCAGTAATGAACTGTCTGTATTTAGGCCATATACATGCTTGATATGGCATGGATGCACTGTAAAGGCCAATATCTCTAAACCAAATATGAGATATTTTACCCTGAAACATGCCTCTGACTTATCAGAATACAAGGAAAAAAGCTTTTCTTCTTATTTTCTTCTTCTTAATAGTTACATGCAGGAGACATTATTAGGTCTAAAAAGATAAATCTGTTACCTCACAAGAAATGAATTCAAACATGTTAAAAAAAAATTGTGACTGTCCCAGCCCCAGGGTAATAAGTAAAAAGAGGAATGAGTTTTAGAGAAAAAAAGTTATCCTCCACTGGCCAAAGAAACTTAATCTACCAAGTTCTGTCACTGATTGTAAGAGGTCCACCAAACCAGGTGGCTGTCTAGTAGATGGAGCATGTCATGTCACATGGGACCTCACAGATACCCTATTTCATCCCACAAGCTAGATGGAAAGGTAGCATCAACAGGGAGGGAAAGGCAGTAGCAGCATCCATCAACCTAAAGTGAACAGGTTACCAAATTCAAATGTAGATCTGGCATTTCCTCTGGTTGGCACAAAAGCATCCACTGATTCTCTGCCAACTGCCTCATATTTCTACAGCCGAGTTACAGGGATTTAGTAAAGACACAGCATTAAAACAAACAGAAAACCACCCCCAAAAAAACAACAAAACCACCAAAAAAACCCAACCAACCAAAAAACACAAAAAACCACACACACAAAACCAAGAATCACCCAAACCAAAAAACCCCAAACACAAACCACCACAACACAAAAAAACTACACAGAGCAAACTAGAAAGACAGCTTGCAAATGCAAAAAAAGGATATCACTGAAAATTGGCAATGTACTGTGACATTTGTTACACATATTTGCCCTAAGTTTGGAAGCTGTTTTCGGCATCCAACATAATAAAATTCTGACTTGAAGTATGTTAGAGAGTTCATGCCTGTCTAAGATCTTGGTGAATGACTTAAATATCTCTCTGTTTCCTCTTTACTACCTGCATTAAGTCTGAATGATATCTAAGAGAATGCTGGACAGAATATCGTCATCTTGTAGAAAAATATCTGCTTTATGGCAACAAGGGTAAATCAAAAGAAACCCCGCCCTAAAATGCTCAAATTTTTCACTTGGAAAGGACATAAAGTACCAAGACCCATCAAAGCAAATAAAAATAGTGTAAAATAAATAAGAATTATTTTTAATCAGATGGGATGTTAATATTTTAGAATACTAAAATTAAGCTAAGAACTTTGCAAAGTAAATATGAAGGTATTGCAAGAAATTATTTTATCATTCAGTTCCAGAGAGCTTTAGGTTAATAAAATTTTCATGTGATTTGTTCTTTTTTGGACTCCTTCTACTAAGAACTCACATAAATAAAAATCTATAGGATTAGGTTTTAAATGTAGAATCTTTATTCCAGTAAACTTCCTATGCACCAGAGCATCTTATGCTACACAGCAAAGGATTTTTTTTTAATTATTTTAAATATGGGTAACTAGGAATGATAACAGTGTAAGTCTAAGAACTATGAGTGCTTTATCTAAAAGATCTTTCTTCTTTGCAAAATCCCATTACATCTGTCATATACCTTTGTAGTATCTTATCTAGTTTTAGTAGTAAGTGAATATCAACCTAGATATGAGTTTTATAAAACACGTGTACAGGAGAGGTTGTTATAAGGCTTCATAAATCAGTAGTATAGAAGTTCTGGCACTGGGGGGCCTTTTGAAGTAGAAGGATTATAATCTTCATAGGTTAATAAAGCAACAGAAGCCTTTAGGAAGGATGATTTCCACATACTATATTTGTGGTCTGTATGCAAGGGAAGAAAGTAAGAGTAAGCTGCAAATAGACTTCGGCATACTGGTTTCCAAAAGGAAAAAAAATTAAAAATATCAGACTAAATCTAGGAAAAACAGAAACAAGATTCCATTTTTAGAGAAGCTAAACTGGAAATGCTGGTTAAATAAAGATTTCTCTTACATTAATAACCTGTGGAGTTTAAGGAGGAGCAAGTTCCCATCCTCCTCTGGTATCTCCCATGATTTTTCTGCTGTTTCCCCCCCAAACTTTGTGATGCAATTCACAAACTTTGTTCAAGTCCTCAGTTGTTACAAAAAATAGATACATTTATCCAACACCAAGAAAACTGAAGTTCCCACGATGGCAATTACAGCCAACTATGTCAAAGACATAGTTGGTAGTAAATGGGGAGGAGGGAGCAGAAGAGAGAAGAAATTTAGCCAGGGGTTTTTGCCATGAAGGTGTTACTTATGGATTGTTACAGGCCCACTTTCAAAAGCCTCATCATACTAACAGTTCCAATTTCTATTACCTATTAAATGCAGAGAAGCAACACATCCACATTCACTGTTCAATTCAGGAAGTTCTTATGTGACCATAAGCAAGGACATTCAACACTGGCAGCTGCTAGAGCCCTATGTTTCAGCCTCATCTATGTGGTCAGTTACTATCTCAGATCCAGAAGCAGTTATCCTCCACTAGCTGCTACTGCTATGCTAAATGCAATGGAAAGCATAGGGGGAATTTATTAACTTCCACAGTGCCCTAGCTAGTTCTGATATGCTTCTGCAAAGTTGGTTAGGTTTGGGGATTTTTTTTTTTTCTTCAATTAAATATCAGGTAATATTTCTAAATGCCACTTTGATCTCTTTTCAAGAAATAGAAGAGTCATGAAAATTCCAATTAAATAGAAGTAGTATGTTGCTCTGTTTCAAAATAGATGGAAAGCCCACTTTTAATTCAGCACTCAAACTCTGTAATCTGAAGTGTCTTATAGACTTGTCCTCTACTTTATACTTAATTGTTAACTCTTCTGTTATTCTGCAGACTTATCTTGAAAGAACTAAAAGAGATCCTTTAATTAATCAGTCTTAAATTTTCAAAGATTAATCTCCAAAATATACTACCTCCCAATTCTAAAACAAGATTAACAGATTTATTCTTGTTTTCTTCATGAACAACCCTCTGTAGTTTAGCTCTAAACAGGAGTTTCATATATATATATATATATATGAAAGTTGCCCTCTGCTTTGAACCTGTTGATAGCATAAATCGCTTTTTTTTTTTTGCACACTAAACCTTAGCTCTACCTTTAAATGCTAAGTGTTTGATGTGTTTAGTTTGGCGTTTCCCTCTAATCCCTCTGCTCATATACTAAACACATTTGTCATTTTCTTAGGCAACCTAAGGCCACATAGAGAAAGCAATTCTAATAAACTCTAAGACAAGGAAAGAACAAAGCATAAAATCTCTGGTACAGAAGATCTTTTCACTCCCACAAAAATGAATAGAAGAGGTTTTTCTTCCAAGATCTATGAATCCTTTAGATTACATAAAAACATTAGTAAATATTTTGTGCTATTTGTTTGTAAAAGTCATTGGCAAGTGTGCATCTCCTTTTTAATGAATCTAATGTTTGAAAGATCTTCTGCAAAAATAGGTATGTCACAATCATTTTGTCAGGCAGATTTTTCAATCAAATTCCTATTCTATTACTTGCAGTAAAGTCTGGTATTAAAAGGCAGGTCTGAGCAAGTGTTAACTAGATTTTAAAGACCAGAAGTAATAGCAAGAAGTAAATACTTGTGTGCAGCACAAAGGGAAGATGGAACATCTATAAAAAAAAAAAAACCCAAACTTATTTCCACTTTGCTGAACTGCAAAAAGTGTGAATCATCATCTGGTTAGTCTTGAACAGAAAAATGTAGTTTAGGACTAGAAGTAACTGCAAATAACAAAATACCACAGATGAAAACATTTTGGTAGACCAATAAGCACATTTTGGGACCTTATGCTATAGCTAATTTTAGCAATTTTGCATCAGAAGAAACACTTTGTTTACAAATATTTAGTAGGTCAAGTATGAAGTGTACTTTGGAAAATTCTGTGTAGAACATTTTAATAATAAACTAAACATTTGTCCTAATATTATTCTAAATAAACACACAAAGACGACATAATCCTTCAGAATTAACCTTTGATTAAAAACAAGTACACACAGTAGAAAAGGAGCAGCTCTTCCTCAGCTCATTTTCCTTGCCTAAGGATATTACTTAACAGTTTTTAATTTAACTTAGTTGTTTGGACTCCAGTATGCATGCAATTTCAAACTCTTCTGTATAAAAGTATACCAAGGAGTACCCCCCCTGCTTCCACATAAAAAGAGTGGAGCAAGCAGAGAATTATATTCTGTCAAAAGTGGTTCCTACTCTACTCCTTCTTGGGCTACTACAGATGTCTTCACACCTGGCCATAGGCATCATGGTAAATATTTCTGACTAGAATTTGTCACGTTTAAAGGAAAAACATACTGTGTAACAACCACACAGAGGCCACTGAAATTGCAGGGGGCGGGGAATGGGGAAGTGAATAAGTGGCACGGATTAGGCGTTTTTTTCATGGTAGGCCAGGAACAAGATCCCATAACTAAGCACAGAACAGCCAATCAATCCCTAAATAGCAGTACTACTACTGCAAGTTCTTCTAAGAGGATTCAGATATCACTTTTTCAAACATTACTAGAATAGATTTAGATAAATCTGCAAAGTTCTCTCCACTTCTAATTATATTTTCTAATGCACTTATATTAATGCAGCTATGGACATGCACCTTTCCAAGCAATAAATAACAGGGTCTCCACAATAATCTCATTTTTTCTTCCATTGCTGCTGAAGCTAGACTGTGCATGTGCCTTTCCGTATTACATGAACAGATGTGGAGGCTTATTCTAGTTCTTAGAAGTCTGATTACATAGGTGGCATGCAGTGAAAGCTAATCAGAGAATCCTTTCTGCTAGGTGAATCCTGTAATGTGGTTGACAATAGACTGAAATCAGCAGTACATAGATGGATTTCCAGAAGCTTATTCTAGTAATAATGAGAATTTGTGGCTTATGAAGCAGAAGTGTATTAAAAATACTGAAGAAATGAACTTAAAAAGAGGAAACATTAACTATGAACTCCCTGGCTTTTCTCAGTAAGTGTCAAAACCTCAAAGCTATTGAAACATTGTTTTTTGCATTTAATATTTACAATGCTGTGATAGTAGCAATGAGATAATTATGGCACTTCTCCTACCAGGGCCATGACTCACAAAAGCCAAATATCAAGTCATTATTTCTGTCATTGCAGTAGAAGGGGTGAGGAGGGGAAAGGAGAGGAAAAGGGAAAAAGAACTGCAAGCTTTTTACTCTGCAATGCTGTCTACCGAAACAGAATATGTCTCCAGCACAAAATAGTTTGTATCTTATGCAACTGAATTACTATGGAGAGCTTTTATTGCCCCCCACATTTTCTCCCTCCAGCTTATGAATGACCAACTTGAAAGACCAATACAATGATGCCAGAAGAGGGTGCAGGAGGGGCACGGTCAAGATGCTGATTTGTGAAGTGACCCAGTTTTTGAGCCTGTGATACCACATGCTATACGGAACATAATTATCTTACTTGGTGGTGATAATGCACAGTATAACTTTTCATATGGTGAGGCTAGCCATGCCACACTGAATTCCTATTAATTGTAATAGGGTATCTATGCTACCTATGTTACTATATGGGAACTCAATTTTCCCAGCATCATCCATGCCTTTCAAACATAGGGTAGTTCAACCTAACCTGAGAACCACTTTTCAATTGCTATTCTAGAAAATATACAGTACAATAGCAAGCAGCCTGCATGAGAAAATTCCTTGGTTGCACTGGTGCTGGTAAAGCTTCAAAGCAAACAGTGTTGTTTTGGGGCAACGTGATTCACAAAATATATGGACTAGTTGGGATTGTGGGGGGAGTAAATCTTAAGATTAAAAAGTATGATCAATTTTGAAAGAAAATTATATTATTTGGTGTAGCAAATGCTGAAGGAAGATGGGATAATAGCTTTTCTATCTTACACACTGAAGAATTAACTGTGAGATAATAAATGCTTCTTCATATCTGGTGAAGATAAAAGAAGCGGCAGTGGGTTTAATAGGAACAAGGGACTTTGAGGTGAAGCATGCAGCACTACAGATGGCTAAGTACTAGAAGAGAGTGCTTGGGGAGGCAGCAGAATTTCCATTATTATATTTAGAACAAGCTAGATAAATATGCATCAGAAATAACATAGGAAGACCTGATTCTGCCTTAGGGCTGAAAGTGAAACATGACCTCTTTAAGATTTCTTCCAAGTTTGTTTTAGAGAATTTCTGTAATTTTTTTTTTTTTTTTTCCCTCTATCTGGCCTTCCCAGACCCCAGGAAGCTTCCTGCCTGGATGCATGACAGGTTTTCACTGTTATTCAGATGAGAAACCAGCAATTGACTCAAGCTATGCCATGCTGAGATGCAAGAAGCTTGCTAGCAAGTCAGAACTATTAGTGGAAAATCCTTTGAGAGTTCTGCAGTAGGGCAAGATTTAAAGCTTGAATTTATGGATAGAATTGTCCAGTTATGAATGTGAACGTGCTGTGTGGTTATTATTCAAAGTGGTTTTCCTTAAATCATTTAATGTCCATTTCAAACCACTAATCCTCATTTATAAGGTGAATCATCTTTATATTAGTAATGTATGTTCCATGTGCTCCACTGGATAGGATTCTGTTAGCATTGTTGAGTTTGCTTACAGTCATAGAGCTAGAAGTCATTTTGTCAAATGCAAAGATAACATTGTGCCACACTGAATCAAAGAGAATGCAAGACTCACATACCATCTCTTTAAAGACACATTTACTCTTGTATTACCTTCTCAGAAATATTCTACACAGAATATCTATAATCAATTAAAAAAAAAAAAAAAAACAAAAACCAAACCTTCACAACCCTTCACTGCTTCAAATCAGGATACCTAGATTAGAAGACAACATTCTCGGGAGCAAATACAAAAAAATTAAGACAAACCTTCCCAAAGAAGCCAGAACATCACAAATACCACTGTCCTTTAAGCACAAACTTCAGCTCCACACTTGGTAATTAAGTACATAAACAGGGATAAATATATTTAATTTTTTAAAAATGTATTTCTGAAAAAACATTTTTCGTGTGCTTTTTAGCTGTGAAGAGAATGGCAGAATTATACAAATGCCAGATGTTTACTTCTGCTTACTGCATTGCTGGAAAGAGTTTCGTAGCTAATAGAGCTGGAAAACATAGTTTTTTTTACATCCTGGCCATAATTTTGAATTCTTTTTGGTGCATTGTTAAAAAGACTCAAGTGATTAATCAGTTCCCATATACTCCAACTCCTGAAAAATACTTTTATGGAAATATTTAGTAAAATTTCATCAAAAGAGCTAACTGAAAGAGAAACCTCACAACAAGGTATAAACACGTCAAGGAAGCTGAACACATGAAAGGCTTTACTTCTTTAACCTTTGGCTGAAAGAATGTCTGTCAGGAACTTTAATCTCTAGCAGGGAAATGGGGTATGAAGCTGCTTCCAGTTTTATTGTTAATCCTAAATTAAGAGTTCAATACCAAACTTACCAAATGGAGACAAAAGTTATCAAACTGTTACAAGTCTTGCTTGTTACCAAGCTACAAGAAGGTTTACTCAAAAGATGTATCTATAAATGCAGACCACCAAGGATATCTTAAAATCATACATGAATAGCAAGGACTTCCAAAGGTAGTTACACTAGCTAAAAAAAAAAAAATAAAAAAATCTATTGTCTGTGGGGCAATTTAGCTCAAATGCTTGGATAGAACATTACACTGTTGTGGCAACGCTTCTTCTAGCGCCCCAAATTACCTCACAGCAATCCAGCTTGGGCATTTCTACATGGTACTATTTTATGCCATATAAATGTATCTTAAATGAGCATGAGTCATGTAGCCTAGCAACAGGGAACACATGAGAGGATATTGCTCTTTAGAGCAGAAGTTGCAAGAGGATTCATTAAAAAAAAAAAAACCCTACAAAAAAAAAAATCAACACCCAACACAACCAACCCACAGAAGACAAAAGGACAGGATAGACAAAGAAAAAAAAAAGGGGGGCAGCATATTGCTTGTGAAAGAGTCCCCCAAGTTTAACTGATATTTAGAAGGTAGGTCGTAACCATCAGAAGTGGAATAACAACCTTCAGTAAGAATGGAGAGGAGACAGAAATGTTAGTAATTTTAAATTACTCCAAATGAACCGGTCTAGCACTCTAAATAGAAAAGTAAGATTTAGCACACTGACGGCACATCAGCTAAAGTCTTCCTATAGAGGTCAAGCAGTGATGGGTTGGCCTTATAATAAGAATAGATAAAGTATAAATGCAAAAGCAGCTCCTATTGAATGAGAAAAAATACAGACAAGAAGGAACTGAAACGCATTAGATACAAATTGCTTCAAAGATGACCTGAACTCACACTTCACTGAATAACTTTAGCAGTGTGAGAGGAGATACATATCTTCTGAAGAGAATCACATCCTTCACATGATGTATTACACCCCACACACAAACACCTCTGTCCACACTCCCCCATACCCAACCTTTAGGCATAATATGGTAAATCCAAAAATAGTTTGATTAGGGTTTTTTTTAAATACTGCTGTGATAAGTAAAGAACTTCAAATGCATTTGAACTGAAAATTAAGTCCTACTATGAAGTAGTGCTGGATGTTCAGAAGTAAATACCTACTGTATTCATAAAAGTATTTTATTTTGGCTACAACAGAACTGGTAACTTTGCTTAACTGAGTCAAACTAAACCAATATATCTTCAAGGAAACAAAAAGGCCTCCTAAGAGACCCTCTTTATTTATATAAATAATTTTTAATATTCAGTCTTCAGAGAGTTGTCATTTCATTATGTCCTTATCTTTCCTCGGATACTATGTCATAAGTTTGGAACATTGTTTTGCTTATGTTGACATGATAAGGTTCTCCTATGTTTCTGAAGCAGATGAAAACTAACTGAATGACCATGCCTGGAGTGTGGTGATCAGCAGAACAAAGTCCACTTGGAGGCAAGTAAATTGTACCCCAGGGTTCAATAAGGGAACCAATGCTCTTTAAGATCTTTATTAATAATCTGAATGATGGTACAGAGTATATACACTCATCAAGTTTCCTGATGACACAAAACTAAGAGGAATGGCTGATACAACAGAGGGTTGTGCTGCCGTTCAAGGGGATCTTGACAGGCTGCAGAACTTGGCTGACAGGAAGCTCATGAAATTCAACAAAGGAAAGTCAAGTCCTGCACTTGAGGGGGAACAATCCTATACACCAGTATATGCTGGGGGCCACCAAACAGGAAAGCAGGTTGGCAGAAAGCCTGGGAGTCCCAATGAACAACAAGTGGAACAAGACACCAGTTGCTTCACTGTATCATTGCCACAAAGGCAGCGAGTGGCATCCTGGGCTGCATTACAAGTGTTGCCAGCAGGACAGGGAGGTGAAAGAAGCCTCAGAAAGGGAAAGTCTTATCAATGTATCTATACACAAGGGAGATATAAAGAAGATGGAGCTAGACTCTTTCCAGTGGTGTCTAGTGACAGGACAAGAGGCAACGAGAACAAACTGAAATACAGGATATGCTGTCTGAACAACAGGAAACCTTTATCCCCAGGATGACTGCACACTGGCACAGAGCAGTCAGATATGCTATTTCTGGTAGTTTATTTATTTAGCTGATGAGAAGGAAGTTGTTAGGCCTATACAGCAGAGCTTGAGCCTTCATTCACAAACCATTTAAATTACTTGGCTTCCCTGACCACTCTTAAGTCTTATAAGTAGTCTTGAGCCCACTCCACCCACTTTATATGCAACATAGTTTGTAAGCCCTGAAAGGCAACTGACATTTCAGAAGTGATAGGAAGCAACCACTCCATAAATGATCAGACTGTGTAATTTTTACACTACTCCAGAATCAGGGAAAAAACAAATTGACTTAAGCCAATTACCTTTAATTTTGTTCTTGCTCCTGCCTCCCATCACTTTTAAGAACCAGTGGTTTAAGACCTCCACTAAAGAAAAGGTCTGGAACGATAAAGGCGAGGAGAGAAGGCTCTGACAAATACCACCTTTCTAGATAAACACATGCCATATTAAACTAAGAGGTAAAAATAACAGTCTTCAATAAACATCCTCAGTTTGAGAAACACTGGTTTACAACAAGGAATATGAAAGGAGTCTTAACTAAAACATGTTACCAATGGCTGATGCCTATACTATTTCCCTAACCTACTGTAAGATTTTTAGTTGAGCTCATGAGGACCACTGCAAGTCAGGCACTCTGAAAAACACTTCCTTTGTCATTAGTACAATGTATATTAACCTGTTCATTTCTTGATGTAGAGCTCATAACTTGCCATTTTCCAGATTTGCATGATACTTAAAGTTACCATAAACAAAATATAATTCCATAGTTTTGCGTAACCAGTACAAAAAAAAAAAAAAAAAACAACAAAAGACTCACCCAAGACACTGTAAGTTAATACATCAAGTAGTAAGTTAATGCATTGAAATTTATACCAGCAAAGAATTTAATCTGCCATGGTGGTGCATGGCAAATGCACTTTCACAGGAATTTCATTAATTTTAATGGGAGTTCAGGATACTTACTACATCGCAGAATAGAGCCAAATTAAATGTAAGCTCTGAGCTTTCCCATCTTTATTCTCACTATCTTACCTGATAAATGTTTATGAAAACTTTTCCTTGAACAAAGTCCATCAACAATTTTGGAAGAAATAAAGGGTTACTGGTAAAATACAGGAGTTCTTCCTTCCCTAGAGAAGTTCCCCCCATACTAAAGCCAGCACATCACAAAGTTATAAATGACTTTTATGAGGATTGATTCATGTCAGTCTCTGAAGTGTAATTAAGTTCAATAAAGGCCTATCAATATAACGTGGTATCAGTTCATATCATTTCTGAAAGATACAGGTGCACACAGAGAGGGACACAAAACACAAGGACAGAAAGTGCTATTAAGCTATGAGAGGGGAGCTGATAAGCATTAAACACTTACCAGGACTGAAGTTGCCCCTTAACTTTAGGAATGGTTGTGAACACTTGAATCACCCCTAAATCGCTGGTTTGTGATAGTCCTCAGTGGCTGAAAGCACAAGTAGTCCTATAATAAGAAACAAATCATTAATCTCCTATTTTCAAAGGACCTGCATCCCATGCTTGCCTGCCTGCAGATCCAAACCTTATAGCTCTTAAGGCATTAGAAATAAAAAAAGACTGAGACAGAGAAGACACACAACAGGAGTAATTGGTCTCTTTCCCCTCAGGTGAGCTTATGGCATGACACTTAACACAGGCACCTACATGATAGGAAACATAGTCCTGAATTCACAATTTAAGGACAGTTATTTCCTTTCCTGGATGAAGTGTTTCAAGTAAGAACCCTGCAAATAAAAAGAACACACAGCAACAATCTTTTTAAAAATATGTTTTAAAATAAGAGCAATAAGATCATTACCTCTATGTTACATTCAGTTAAAAAGCTTATAAACACATTAAGAAGAATTAGCGCTGTAAGCCTCTACGAGAAGTCAGCTTGCTTTAACCCCAGTAAGAACACTAAGCAGAAAGTGAAGAAACTGAAATCCACAGCCTTTGCTTTGTAGCACTTCCTCATTAACCAGTTCCAGAAAGCTGGAGTCAGAGACTTTTCTAGAGAAAGCTGCCTGTGAAAATCTTCCCCCTTGTCCTGAGTTGTAAATTCACACCCTACCCAATTAATACACCTGTGCCAGAAGTTGAGTTGCTTCTCCATTAATACCCTGTGGCCAGGTGGGGAGCATTTGCCCTTTAAAAGAACTGAGAGAGAGTTAAATGAGCTTATCCAGGGATGTCATGAAAAGAGAGAACTTTCTAAGGTTGTAAAACTGTCATTGCATGTGAAAACTTAGTACAGCCTCTAGAATGCATAGACTTGACTATTTAATAAAATAGTAGGTGCCCAAGAGTGATGATGTTTGGTTTGTTTTGGTTGGTTTTTTTTTTTTTGTTTGAACCTTTAGAGCAGGAAAGATGGGTGCTGACAAAGAATAGCTGATGGTTGAGAGACTTTGGTATGCAGAAAACAATCCAAGAGGAGAGATGAGGCAAGGCTGCAGCTTTTGGAGACAAGAATGGTGGCTCTATGAAATTTGGTCAAAGTTGGGAAGCTGAGGTTTTTTTTTTTTATGGGCTGTTAGGTTGCCCTCTCATACTAATTGTCATGATGGATAGAGGCTAAATACTCTTAAAATCCTGCTGTTAAGTGCTTAACCCTCTTATGTCCTTTTTTTTTTTCCCCCTCTTTCCCACTTCAGAACCTATCTTCTGACCAAAGTGTGAATCTGGGCCCAATCACAATCTGAATTGGAATTACTTTGGTATGCATGATATTCAACTTATTGCTCACTGTTTTATATCCTCATAATCCTATCAATGATCTAGAAAAGAAAGGTTTATCTACAACATGTCCATTTAATTTAGGATGTAGTTCTCGAGTTTTCATTTACACACCACAGGAGGCACGGAGAGCATGTCTTTGTTTTTTTAAGGAAATCACTGGTCTGTATATAGTGAGGTTGTGGGTTTTTTTGTTTTGTTTTGTTTTTTTATTTGGTTGTTTGGTTGTTTTTGTTTTTGTTTTTTTTTTTTAAGGAGTCATACCTCAGTAATGTCTTTTAGAAGTTTTTAGGTGATTTCATGACCAATTAAACTGAAATCCCCATACAGTGTCTCTTTTCCTGTGCTTGGAATACCAGCTCCGCATCTGTTGCTGGTTAACTTTAGAGTGATTATTCAGCTGTAACCACAATTTACAGACAGTAGTAAATAAAATAACAGAGTTTAAAATTAAATGAGAAAGAAAGTTTTGGGCTGTGAGATTTCCAGCCAGTGAGGGAGATTTATTATTAGTAAGTGCAAAGCCTAGTGACCAGGAAAATTAAAGCACATATACAGAAAGAGGCAAGGAACAAAGCATCATCATCATTAATGTAAATTAAAAATTTGCAATGGAATATTTTCCTTTTTTATTTTGTTTTATGTCAGCGAATTTTTAAAATTCTATACAGGTTTTTTTTTAATAGATGGAGGGGTTTTTTTAACCTGTTATAAAACCTGCAGGGGGGATTATCTACACAAAGTCTTGATGCCTTCATTATGATATTATCTATTCTAAGAAAATTCTCAATTATCATTATGATCACCATTAGCATGTTTTATAGCATGTACTTTTTTTTTCCCCTCATTCTGGAATGTTAATCAAAGATTAACTTTACTGTAAATGAATCAAAAAAAAATTTCTTAATTTCAAATTTAATCAGACAGTGTTTAGTATGTAATAAATAAAATAGAAAGATACTGAGTCATTGTTGACAGTTTAAATAATAATGTGAAAAAACTTTAAGTTTATAGAACTATTACTTTGAGCATAACTTAGTTACTTTTACAATTTATTAACTAGTATCTTCTGTGTAAGTTATTTCTACCTCCTAAACTTTTATTTCAAACTTAAGAGCTCATACATTAAAAAGTTGTTCCTCTGACCACACAAATATAAAGGCTATTGAATTGAAATGTGAAAGCTCATTCTTAAACAGCTATCCTTATTGAAGTAAAGGAACTGGTACCTTAGTACCAGTGTAATTTCAGTTTCTCTTCTGGCAGCGTTCTTAGAAAGATTAGGTAGAGAAGGTTCGTCCTCTTTATTCTTTCACTTGAAAAAAGCCTCCTCCCTAAGTCAGGCCCAAATTTCCTCTTACCTATATAGTTAAACACTCCTCAAATTCCAGTGGTACTTCTGGGCTTTCATGCACGTAGGTGTTTAGCTGGAGCGTTGTCTCGTCCCACTCTGTGCACAACAAGGGAGGTGAATCTCTGTGATCCCCCAACAGAGGCTGTCCCTGCACGGCAGGGCTGCCGGGGAGGCAGAGTCGCGACAGTGACTCCTGAGGAACAGTAACAAAACCATTTATTAGTTCTCCCTAATGAAACAATCAACAAATGGTACGGATAAAGGTGTTATTGCCATAGGCGATTATTTTACGGCGCGACTAAATTTCGAGGAAAAGGAAGAAAGAGTTATTGGAAAAGAGGAAAAGACAGGGGGAGGGAGAGCGCGAGTGAGAA
>JANIJG010012049.1:11311-40903 GCA_024611175.1 Megaceryle torquata | reverse complement strand
AGAGCCAGGAGGTCTCCCCTGAGCCTCCTTTGCTCCAGGCTGAACAAGCCCAGGTCCCTCAGCCGCTCCTCACCACCCTTGTGCTCCAGACCCTTCACATTTCTATTCCTTGTAGTATTTTCATTCTCTGATGTGTTTTGTGCAACACAGGATGAAGAAAAGCTGATGGGACCTGGATCACTCCAGCCCTCTGCTCCCATCCTGAACCTGGAGGGATGCTCATGGTGGCTGCAAGAATACTTGATGTCAGCAAAGTGAGTCAAAGAGCTGAAGCTGTCAGAGCAGCTCCCCTCTTGGGTTTCCCAATTTCTGAGGGAGAGGTCCTTGGGTGGAGCACCTTGACAGCGAGACGCCCCGTTTGCAGTGGTTCCCAGCTTGTAACACAGCCCCGTGGCCTCTGGCTGGTAAATACCTTCGCACTGCGCCAACTGACGCAGTCACCGAGCTTGTTACAGCAAAACTGCTGATGGCTGGCAAAATAGAGACCGAGGCAAGGGGAACAGCAATGACCTGGCACTCAGGAGATGCACCTTTAATGTCTGATGTCATCAGTTGCGAATTAGTTTGTTGTCATCAAATATGAGGAGCAATTAAAGGATGGTGCTGGGTTTAGAGCTCAGTTGGATTTGTTCATCAAATAAGGGATTAAAATGGCCTGGGAGAGGCTGCAGGGCTTAAATGCCTGAAGAACGGCTCATCAGGGGTGTCCTGACATGCAGATGCTCGTCAGGCACCAAGGCCAACACCACAGATAACCAGAGACACCAACACCACAGATAACCAGAGACACCAGCACACTACCACCAACACCCATTCGGGGCTGGAAATGAGATTTTTATCAGCTGGGCACACGTGCTGCCCTGGGGCACTGGTTTAGGCTTTCATTGCTACCCAGGGCTGGAATTTGTATTCCAACCCCAAAGTTCAGCCATTGCAGGAACATCCAGAGACCTTTCCCATCCCAGTTTCCCCATTTTGGAGCGAGGACAGCTCTTACTTACCCCAGGGGTGTGAGGGTTACAGAAATTCTGTTGCCATAAAGCTTGGGAAAGAACAAGTGCTGAGCAGGATTAGTATTAATAACAGTAATTACTGGAGTTATCATTATAGTGAAGATGTCCACATCTAAGTGATTTGAGCTCATTCATCAGCGGGTGTCCCCGGCTGCCCTGCCCTCTGCCTCCTGCCCCAAATTAAAACATCTCCTTTATTCCTCTCCTGCCTGCTCCAGCTTCTGCCGCTTCCCCATGGCAAGGAAAGATGCAGAAGATGCCAGACCCAACATCGTTGGCAAGACCAGCCAAGACTAAACATTATGTTCTTGATATTTCTGTTTATTCTGTCTTTTAAAGCCCAGCCTCCTTTCATACACCAAAGCTGAACTGAAACCACAAGCAGCTTAATTTTTGGCAATTTCTGCTTAATGTTCACCCTTTTCTCTACCACGTACCTCCCCCAGCAGAGGAAGGCTGCAGGGAGGGCCTAGCCCACTTCCCCAGTGGCACCATGGAAAAAAAAAATCACCATATTCAACCTGCAGAGCAGGCTGGGGTTAATCTCAGCGGCCCTGAACGTAGACCTGGGGTCTCCACATCAAACCCACTTCTCCATCAGCTCCCGGACCCCTCTGAATGTTTGCAGGTCACTGAGGACTCGCTGGAGGGTTGCACTGGGTTTGGCTGGAGCTCGCCCACAGGTCAGGTTATGATTCACCTAAAAGGGGTTTGTATTGTACAAGAGAAGGGTTGAGGCTGAGTCAGGCTGAGGAGTGTCGGGGCGGTGACACGTTTCCAGGAGGAAGCCCCTGCTCTTTTGGAGCGGGAAATCCATCGAGAGGTGCCTGATGCTCCCAGGGTGGTGTAGGAAGGGGCAGGAGAGTTCTGCAGCACCTCGAACTGGGCAATGGGGAACTCGTCCGATCCCCGCCGGGTCTGTGGCAATGGTGGGATGAAGGGAAAAGTCACTGAGGGGCTGCAGAGGAGGTTTGGAGGGAGGTTGGAACTCCTGCTTCAGATCTGGGACCTGTAGCCACAGAGCCTGGATGGAGGAACCGTACTGAGCATAGGATTATCCTGCACTAATAAAGCTTAATAAGCACTATGAGAAGAGATAAAATCCTTCCCGAGGTAGCGGCTGGACTCCTGACACACCTCAGCAGGCTGAGAGCTGCGCTCCCCATCCCAGTGTCCGGGGATGCTGGTGATGCCCGTGGTGTAACCCACCTCGGGTCTCAACATCAAACCACAGCACAAGGGCTTCCCCTCGACATGTCGTCTGTAACCATTTTTTTTTTAATTTTATCTAAAAAACATCTCTTCCTACCAGCGTGTTCCCCTCTGGGAGGGGCAGAGGGACCCCTGCTGAGCCCCAGGGGGTTGATAAAGGGATGAGCTGGAGGCTCCTCCCCAAGCCGTCGATGTGCACGAGTGGGATCAAGCTGGACCTCCCAAAGAATATCTGCAAATGGGGGTTTAATTCTTTCCTCTCCCTCTTGTAGAAACCAGCAAGGGAGTAACAACCCCTGGAGGTTCAGATGGTCGGGGCTGGCTTCTCCCAGCAACTTTGTGTCCGGGGGGGAACAGCCCTAAGGTGATTTTGTACCTCATTCACCCAAACATCTTTTCCAGCGGTCCCGGCAAGCCGCACAGCTTGTTTTTCCCTGTGCCCTCGATTCCGTACACGTGAGCCGTGAATCATCCCCTGCTTGGGGTGATAACGTGGCCGGGCTGTGCCCCAGCCATCTGCAGCAAACAAGTCAAGGCCAATCTTGATGTTCTTATCTGGAATCGGGCAGGGAGCAGAAATGGGACCCAAGGGGTGGCTTCTAAGCTCCCATGGACCATGGGAGGTCTCCCAGGCTGTGCTGGGAATGCTGCTGGCAGGGTGGCCGTTCTCCAGGGCAGCTAAAGACTTGCCAGTTCTCACTTCTGAATTTAAAGGCAATTTCAGCCTGGGCTCGATGCTTTTGGTACTTGTTTTTGTCACTTACCTGCTTGGAGAATATCCAGTCTAGTCCTTGAGCTTGATGGGTTATAAATTGCTGAGGAATAAGCCCTGAATCCCAGACTGGAGGGGCTTGGAAAGAACCTCTGGAGATGCTCTGGTGCCACCCCCCTGCTCCATCCAGCAGGGGCACCCAGGGCAGGGGGCCCAGGGTCGCAGTGTCCAGGGGGGTTGGAATCTCTCCAGAGAAGACTCCACAACCTCTCTGGGCAGCCTGGGACAGCCTCTGACACCCTCACACCAAAGAACTTGCTCCTCCTGCTCAGCTGGAACCTCCTGGGCTCCAGTTGGTGCCCCTTGGTGCCCTCTGTCCTGTCACTGGGCACCACTGACCAGACTCTGGCACTGAACTGAAAGCAGGGCTGGCCCGAAAGGCAAAGCCGAGGCAGGGAGGGAATTTTCCAGAAGATTTGCTTTATCGTCCCAGGCGGATGGCAACGCTGGTGTGACGGAGCCCGTTGTTCACACAGTGGCAGCTGCAAGGGGTGTGCTCAGGGCCTGGCAAAAGCAGTTTTTCTTGCAGTGGAGAAAGGGCCTGGCTGGCAGAGCCTGGTGGGATCTTCCCTAGAGGAAAAGGTGCTCAGCGGCCAAAAGCAGCACATGGGCAGTGAAGGTGAGGGATGGGGACAGCACCACACCCATGGAGTGTCTGGTGATGCCGACAGCGGGATGGGGGATGATGATGCTTGCAGAGCCACGAGCTGGCGAGGGGGACACGGGCAACTCAGCTGGTGATGCCGCAGCAGCAGGGACAGTCCAGCAGATGAGCAAACTGAGGGCTTTTCCCTGGGAATTTGCCACCCAGCACAAAGAAAAGCTTCCGTGCTTCCCTGAGCCAGTGGTTCAGGCACCTCAGAGGGCATTTCAGTAAAATAAAAACATCACCCCCCCTTTCAGGAAACACACAACACAATCTTTTCAGCCAGGGCGAGCAGGAGCTCCCCTGCAGGGAGCTGTTTTCGTTCAGCTCAGCAATGAGAGGCACGCATCCAGGCTCTCACTTCTTTGCTGTAGGTTCCTTGAGCAACATCTCGCCCTCACCTCGGCAGAACCCGGTGATGGTTTTGCACAAAGGGGGTTCATTGCTGTTTACCACCGAGGCAGCCTCTGTGCAGTGTGTGCTCACATAGAAGCAGGCTCCCCCAAAACTTCAGATCAAAGGAAAAGAGGCTTCTTGCTCCAAATTTCTGCACGGGAGCCTGCGACCCTGAGAAGTGCTCATGTAAATCATCAAGGTTCCACCACGGTCTTGCTGAACGCACGTGATCCACACCCCTGCCTGAAAAACAAGACGTGTGGACGCGTGTCCAGGGAGCTAAATCACTTTTTCTGCATTGGAGAATGTCCAGGGAATCTTATGGCATCAAAACGTTGCAGCTCCCCACGTGTTTATGCTCAGCAGCAATAATCCACTGCATGTTTGAAAACACTTCCAAGGCAATTGCAGTAAGAGACAAAACTTGGATAGAGAGCGAGTCGGAAGCAGCGGGAGCAGGGCAGAGGGGCTGGAAAACTACCGATCCCAGTGGGACAGCTGTCAAAGAGCACCCAGCCCCACAACGCTTCCAAAGGGCTCGAAAAAGGGAATTACAAAGAGAAGAGGCAGCAGGATGAAGGAAACCGTCATGAGATAAAAAGGGAAAGGTCAAGGGCTTCCTATTTTTATGGAACAAGCCTGAGGAACCAGGAGGTTTTGTTGGGATGGGTTTGTGGGATCGCAGAAGCGACCCCGCGGCAGCAGCGACAAACGACTTCAGGCTCACGGGGACCTTTTCACCCGCAGCCGCTGCGAGCCCCGCACGTCCCTGCTGAAGCCAGTGCCCAGGGCAGGGCCAGGCACTTTGTTCTCCCTGGGAGGTGCCGTTCCCAAGACTAATTAATAAACAATCACCAGAATTTGACCCTCCAGCTTGAACAGCCATTGCAAGGACATCAGATTGTCTCAGGGAAGCTCTTGCCCGTGAAGCCACGTTACAAGCAATGACCGAGGTCACGCTGCCTCTCAGTTTTGCTCCTCTCTGATTTCTAGTTTAAGTGAAACACTCTCCCCAAGTCTCTGCTGCCCTCCCCAGCCCCAGCCCGTGGGGGGTTTGCAGCCCGGAGCACATCACCGCGTGCAGTACTGCAACTGCCCGAGCCTCTGTGTGTGGCTTGTGACAGCTGAAACTTTCCAAAACACTTTTCTTTGTTCTTGTCCCTCTTTAGGCCTTCTGGGCTTGATATTGTTAGTTTTTGATGCCTCCCAAGCTATTTTGCTCCGTGGAAGCACTATACTGCTGTTTTCAGCTCTGGATTCCCCATAAATTGCAGCCCTCGTGCTCTGGGCAGGGAAGGACTCGATTCACCACCTTTATTCTCCAAAACACATCTCGGGGCCTTAGCAAAACCCTCTGGAATAGCCCTGAGTCAGTTTATTCCAACAGTGCTTTTACTGGTAAGGACACAGTTTACGACCTCCCTTTAAGATCCGACTTCCTCGGACTAACATCGGTGAACAACCGGCGCCTGCATCGTGCTCCTGGGGAGCTTAAGGATCTGCTGATCCAACTACAGGGATACAAAAAGAATTATTTCGCTGGTAACTTTACCAGTTCCTGCAAGACCAGCGACTGTTTTCGCCAAAGGCCTGAGCCAGCATAAATAAGAGTTTTACCAAGATCTGCATCAGCAAAAACTGGCGCTGGGCTGGAGTTACCTTGTTGGGAAAGCTGGAGAAAGGTACTGAGCAAGGGGTTTGGAACATCCCTCTCGGTGCCAGGGAGGCAAGAGTTGTGAAGCAAAAGCCGAGGCGCTGCCCGGCCCGCCGAGGCTGTGGCTGAAGGGGAAAAGGCGTGGTTTTGTCTGTGAAAAGACAGCAAGCGGTAGCGAGGCAGCCTGGAACAGCCCCCCAGCCTTCCCCTTCACAGTGACAGCTCTTACCTGGAGTTTAACTGGACAATCTTACACCAAGGACAGTGCTGAAACGCGGTGGGGTTTCGGTCTTGCACCTGAACTCTCCCTGGTGGGAGAAGCATTAGAAAGAACTGCAAAGTGCTGGTTTCTCGGTGCCTGTTCACTGCTGCTTTCAGGAACCACACTGCTTGGAAAGGTCATTTACATGGAAAGGGGGTTTAGTTTCACCCAAGGGCTGTACCCCGGTACTGGGAAGCAGTGACTGTGTGTCCACCCACTGGGATGCTAAAGCTGCTTCATTAGAAGACTCTTAGATTGGACTTCATGGTGCTTTTCAAACAAGGTGTGTTGTTTTCTTCTGTGGTTAAAAGGCAGGTGAAGCGCAGCGTTGCTGTACTAAAGAACAAACTCCACACGTCGACCCCCTCCAGTACCTTCACAAGGAGAGACAGATGTACCAACGACAGGACAGCCCCTAACGCGTCCTCGAGACCCTTGCACGACACAAACCCGCACCTCTCGAGGGGGTTTGCTGCTGGTACTCCTGCCCAGAACCAAATCCCCCTGCCGGGAGTGACATAAGCACCCATGGAGGCCAGCAGAAAACCACCGCGCCTTCACCCGTTCGCCAGCTGCCAACTCAAAATGCGTGCTCTGCACTAACAAAAGGCATCAAATAGGCTGCCAAGTTCTTCAGCCTCTCAAATAATTATTCTTTATGGGATGGAACTGTGTTAGGACTGCGGAAATTCAAGTTCAAACAGAGACGAGGAAGACAGGGAAAGCTTTATTAGATTCCAGCTTAACCACGTGTCAGCTGGGTTACAGGAGAGCAGAACTGGTGGTAGAGGAAAGTTACCAGCATGCACGAGCGGGTGAGAAAAGGCGAGGCTGTATTCGAAGCAGGTACCCGGCTCCGGGTCAGGGCACGCGCACCAAGGGGCAAGCGATGGCCAGGGCAAGCGGCCGGCTCGAGAAGCGTGCAGCGTCTGTTTGCCATGCGTCTTGCTGAAGCTGAAATAAGTTTTACCAGAGAGAGAGACAAGAACTTGGATGCAAGGAGCATCCTTGGGAGAGGTAATGCCATCGGTGCTACACAACCAGAGGCACCAACGTGCAGCCCTGCTTTGAATACAGCCTCCGTGAGAGTCGGGTCAGGAAAGACACCGTGATTGCAACATGCCTTGGAGAGGGGGAACGGAGCGCCGGGGGACACGACCATGGCTGGGACAGCTGCCCTCGCCCAGGTGGAGCAGGGGTAGAAGGAACCGCTGTCCCCGCACTCCACGAGTCCCCGTGGCTCGTGTCGCACAGGGGGGAACCTGCTCTGCCTGTACAATCAGCAGGAACAGGCCAAGTCTGCGTCCCTGCCCGCTACGAGCCTTTTGTTTCCTGTGTCTGGACTGTGGGCCAGAAAGAGTAGCAGCTCTGAGCCCTGAGGGAAGGAGCTCTGAAAGAAAAGATGAGAAAGAACTTGGCATTTAGGCTACTGCATGGGTAAAGTACTAGTCGAACCCATCTGACCCATTTGTTCGATTTATTTAACTCCAAAGAGGTGCACACTAAAGCATTAAGTTTTACTGGTTTGGATTCCTCTCTGTACAAGTTCTTTCAACCAGCTGGAATACACAAGGCTTTACAGATAGAAGCACTGAAATAAAGGATAAAACAAATCTAAATTCCAAATCACTCCAAAGAAGAAAAATTGTAGAAAATAAAAAAAATAAACAAAACAAAACCCAAACAAATGAACAAACAACAAACAAACCCAACAACAACAAAAAAAAAACAACCCATCAACAAAAAAAAAAAAAATCCACAACCCCAAAAACCTGCAGCACTCCTCAGGGAAGGGACAGACCCCACAGGGAGGAACACAAAGGGATGGAAGGCAAGCTAGTGTAGTCTCTGCCCAACTCTTCTCAGTGCTGGCGGCTCAGGGGATGGAGTTCAAAAGGTCCTTGAGGAAGCTGTCGGGATCATTGATTTCTGATAAAAGTCCTTGAAACAAAAGAAGGGGAGACGGAATAATTAGACCCGCAAAGCGGCTCCTCCTGCCCACAGGAGGGATTTGTGCTATGTCTGGCTAAGAATGACAGCTGCAATCTTATTTTAAGTATGGGCAAGATGAAGATAAACCCCTCGCTAGGTGTGTGTGTAGAAGGCAGCAAAGTGTGTACATTAAATCCACAGGGTTCTCGCGCCCCAGAGCTGCTCCAGGGATCCTGCTTGGCAGCTCCATGAGCTTGGACAGTGAGAGGCTGGCCCGGGGCACAAGTTGAAGTAAGAGCAGCTTCTCTGTACGTTAATATTCAGCATCTCCTGGGGATAGCAAAATCCCTAGGGCAGGAACGCTGGCTGCACTGAGCTGCTGCTGCTGCCTGTACGTGGTCACAGCTCTTTACCAGCCTCCAAACTGCATAGACCCAAACCCACCCTTAAGCTGGGACGTTTCACAGAGCAGGAGGAGGACCCGCAGCATCGTAGAACGGTGGGGGTTGGAAGGGACCTCTGGAGATCATCGAGTCCAACCCTCTCAGACGAGAGGAATTTTCCCGTCTGGGGATGCTCAAAGCACATCTCCCAACTGGCTTTGAAACAGCTCAAGCCAGCAGCCTGGAGCGCCGGGGTCTCCTCCTCCCGCCTGGCACAAAGAAGCCGCGGCAGCGGTGTCGGGAAGGCTGCCGTCCGGAGCGCGCGGCGAGCGCGGGGCGCGTTATGACAGCGTGTGAAAGGGAAAGGGCACGCTTACCGGCCACGTCCAAGAACTCAGAAAACGTTTCGACCGGCATGAACTCCTCCTGGAACGTTTTCAGGGCCTTGTCTGCAGCCTCGTGGATTGGCATGTCGTTGTGTCGTATGAATTCGGCAAGAGAGTAGGACCAGCCTCCCTCTGTGTTACTTGTAGGCACCTTCTACGAGAGGGGGGAAAACAGGACCAAATCAGTTCCAAAAACTAACTGTTTAGAAGAATAACTGCAAATCCCGATGCCTTCTCCCCTTGCTCTTGGACTTGCAGCTCTTTGTAAACAAGGGACATAGAGAAAGTTACCCTGTATGTTACCCATAATAAAAAGAATTACCCATAATATGTAACATAAAGATGGTCGCAGGGTTTTTCTCACCCTAATGATTTACCTCTCTTTGGAAGCTGCAGGTTTCTTTCTGGGGGATGTTCCTACCACTTCCCTTACTCAGCTGCTCCCCGGTGCAGCTCTGACTGTCCCTTGCTTTTGAACCTCAAACAGGAAAATAAGCAAATACGCAGCACGGGACGAGTGCTGCAAACTGGGAAAGTCTCTCCATCCTTCAGATACCAGAGTGCAAGGGGTACAGTAAGCACAGGCTGCCTCTTGCCGCCTTTCCGATCAGACAAGATGAGATCTTTACAAGGATCTTGGAGAAAAGGGCTTCAAACTCTGCCCTCTACCTCAAACGCCTGTAGCTGCTCAGGGTAGAAAGCTGATGCAGATGGACTGCAATGTTTTTTCCTTACCTTGAACATGCTGTAGATGAGATCTACTAGGGCCCAGAAGAGAAGGCCAGAGCGGTACGTCGCATATTCCTTCACTGCCTTATCTGCCAGTCTAGGAAGATAATGAAATCAATCTCTGAGTTAATCACTCTGCTAAGCTTTGGTAACTGATTTATGAGCAGCGCGAAAGCCGAAAGCCCATCACTACCACACACGGGGAAGGGCTCTGGGTAAAGCTTCGCCGCGTGCCCCTGGGCAGAGAACAAACGCCGGGCAGCGCGGTTTCTACTCAAGGATTCCTACGGCTGGGGAGCTGCTTTACCAGCTGTGCCTGGGGTAGGTGAGCCAATAAAACCTTGCTTCACAGGAAGCAAACAAGCAGAGGGGGAAGTGGACCACTAAGACTGAGGGAAGTCAACAGCAAAGTCGGGAAAAGCACCGCACGGCCCCTGCGTGTGCGCTCGCTGCTGGGAGCACGGCAGGCTCCTGGAAAGGAGCGAAACCTCGGCCTCAGCCGCAGTCTGTACCAAGGACACAGAAGGTATTTTTGCTTCTAACTCACAAAAGTGTTGCTGAAAGACTCTGAGGTTATTATCTTGTCCTTGAAGAAACAGGAGGATTTTCCATTGAGTATCTTCTTGGTTATTCTACCTCCATGCCAAGCCCTCATGCACCCAGCTGAAGAAAAGGGTGCAGAGCTGTCCTGGGAGAAAAGCTCCCAAAGTTTACAGGATTAATCACAAACAGGTCCTGGCAAGGCAGAACCTCCCGCCAGCAACTCTTAATGGCTTTGGAATTTTCTTGCATGTGTTTCTCAGGTACATCTGCCTCCATCACATGCTGCTTCCTGCTCACCACGTAAAAGCTGGGAAAAAATAAAGCCCTTTTTTATGTATCTAAAACTAGCTCAGCTGATGTAAGCCAGCAAGAGAAAAGGGACCAGGACCACGGGCCCAACTGCCACAAAGTTGGGATTATATTATTTTATTTTTTTGGGGGGGGGTGGGGTTGGAGAATGAACATTTTGCTGCTCTTATTCTAAAAGGTGGCATTTATGAGTCCACCCTTAAAAGAGGCAGCTTGGTAGGTGGCAGCCTGCTGGGGCAGCCAGGCTTAATTATTTAAAGGAAAACCAATTAGTAAAGGTGACTAAATTTCCACGGGAAGAACAGCAACTTAGAGCGAGGCTAATTCTAACCTCCCAAATACTGCGAGACAGAGTTTCTTTTTATGTGAATGGTTTTGATCTAATTGGAGCCTTCTCCTTTAATTGAAAACTAAAAGGCCCTTGTGGGTTAAGTCTGGTAGTTACCTTCTGGAACAGCTACTTCATATAATAGCTGCCGCGTTGTCATTAACGTAAGCTGGTTCAGGCTCAGCAGCTATGCCTGGATTGCCAGCAGAAAGTTCGATATTAACACTTGGGCAGCCTGGCTTCTCTCAGCAGTATTTTAGGAAGGTCACAGTCAGAAGCAAAAGGGGGGAAAGAAAAATATCCAAAGGATGCTTTCCTCCCAGTCTCCAGGTGCTGAAAGGTGGCGATAGGATCTTTCTAGCCAGAATTGTTGGTTCAGTAACAAGCAGGTAAATCGGCCACTCGATTCAGGGCTTTGGAATGTGTAAATTGTACTTACTCAAAAAAGAACAAACCCAGAACTCCTAACTCCTTGGCCATTCTGGTAATTTCATTTCTGGAGAAGAGCAGCCTGAGATGGGAGCTTATGAATGTTTCCAAATCTCTGCAGGGGGGGTGTCGAGTAGAAGGGGCCAGGCTCTTGTCAGTGCTGCCCTGGGCTAGGACCCAACATGAGGAGAAACTTGTTTCCTGTGAGAGTGACAGAGCCTGTCCCAGGCTGCCCAGAGAGTTTGTGGAGTCTCCTTCTCTGGAGAGATTCCAACCCCTCCTGGCTCTGTTCCTGTGTGGGCTGCCCTGGGTGCCCCTGCTCTGGCAGGGGGGGTTGGACTCGATGATCTCCAGAGCTCCCTTCCAACCCCCACCATCATTCTGTGATTCATCTCTGGGTTTAAATACAAAGCATTTCTAAAATGCGGATGGGTTTTAGAACCTACGCTGGGAGTTCCTAAAGTGACTTCTCTCCATCCACCCCAGGAAAGGCAGCAGTGACTCCTTGCGTGTCTCTCACCTTCAGCCCACCCCACCATGGTGCGTGCTCTGATTGATGGTGGTGCTCCCAGATAACCCCCTGGTACAGCACCTAACACCGAATGCTAATTCTGATCTTTGGTATGCAGACAGATCTCTCTGATGTTGCAGACACTGGTTTCCTCTGTGCCTTTGCCTACAAATTGAAGGTCCTGGCTCTTCTCTGCAGAGCCTCTCGCCGTCCGTCGCTCTCTTCCTGATTTTCCACAAGAGAAAAGAAGCGCAGACCTTGGAAATAAGAATTGCCATCTTTCTATTTCTGAGAGGTATTATCAGTGGAAGGCTTTGTGCTCTCTCAGTGAGCAGGGATTAAGGAAGCCCTTGAATAAACCTTGACATAATTCCTGAGAACTATTTCTGAGCGTTTTCCCCTGAAATTCCCAGAGACTGGATGGTGTAGCTGGAAGTTTCTCGCTACGTCCATTTCAATAGGCTTTTATTACGTACGTATTTAGAGATTAAGTTGGCAAAGAAACAGAACCATTTACTGAGGGGTTTAAAACCCACCAAACACCCAGAGCAAACCCAGCCGGGGGCTTTGCTTTACCAGTCTCCTCCGTGGGCCACAGGAAAAGCTTCACGCCCTCGTGTCGGAGAAAACAGCTCTCCAGGAGAGCAGCTCCTGCAAGGCTCAACCTCCTCTCCCAGAACTCGGGCAGAGTGGTGAAAGCAGAGACATGAACACGAACAGGCTGAGCCTGAACAGCAGAAGTGAGCACAGAAATCAATAGAGGAGCCCCTTTAAGGGCTCCTTCACTTTTGATGTCTCTAATAGCATTGATGCGTGCTGCGTCGTGTGCTACTACAATGGAATGACTTTATCAAACACATAATTAATGTCATCAGAGTAAGAATGCCCTTTAAGGCGACTTAGAATAATAATGAATTTATTCCTAATTATGACAGCTATTTAAAATCATCTTTTCAGAAACTGGAACTCCCCTTCCTTCTCTGGAAGGATGTGCTTTTGTCAGGCAGGCACAGCCACTTATTCTGGTACCTCAAGTGCTTGACAGCTGCTATTGATTTTTTTTTTCTTTACTTTTTTAAAAGCAATGGCATTTGATTGCTATTTCTATTTTTCTATTTCAGGAAACTGGTGCACTGGATCAAAAGAGCACAGAAAGAGCAGAGAGCACACTAGCAGCTCTGAAAAGGCACACTACAGGAGTCACTGCAGCATTCAACTTGAGGTGTGGGGGGGAAGTGGCCATTTTCCCACTTTAGCTCTACCCTCAGGAAAAGCAGCATTTCCACAGATCAACTGATTGATCCGTGTCAAAATCCACCCAGAATTGAATGCTCCTGCTCCTAGCAAGGGTTAATATCTGCTATTCTCTCCTTAGCTCTAGTGTGGCTGTGACTCCAGTGACACCACCAGTAAGGTGGCAGTGGGGTGGTGACTGACCTGCTGGCTCCCCCTGGTGACACAACTCGTGCGTGGGAGGTGACCAGGAGCCTCTTGAGGATCTCCACTCTCATGGCTTTCCACTTCTCGGGGGGTGAGATGTGCAGCGCCAGCACGGTGTAGTAATGGGGCCCGTCCACCTCGTAGGCACTCTCCACCCACTTCTCTTTGGGGTGCTCCATGAAGCTCTGGAGGTTTTTCTCCTCCCTCGAAGTTGCTCGTGTTCTGAAACACAAGAAAAACTTCAGCACCTGCTCTGGCTCTTCCATCTTCATTTGCTGCCTCTCAGCCTGGCACTGGTGGGTTTTTCCCCAGTTCTCCCCCCCGGCCGAGGGTCTGCTCCCAGTGAAGCACACAAGCCTGGCAAAGCCACCTTTCCTTGGAGCTGGGCATGGTGCCAGAGAGGTCTGCAAGGCAGATGGCATTGCCCCACCAGAGGCAATTGGAGAGATATTTTTCCTGTTTTTTTTCAGAGAAAAAGCAGCGTCAGGCCAGCGAGTCCATGTGTTCAGGCTGTACCACCTCCCCAGGTTGTACCACCTCCCCAGGTTGTACCACCCCCCCAGGTTGTACCATCTCCCATCTGACACTAAGCAGGTGAATGCAGCTCCTACAGCCAGACCTCAGAATCAACTGATATTATTCATCGACCACAAAAGCAGCATCGCCGAGGGGATACAGGCCAATTTCCAAACCAAAATGGTAAGGGGTTTTTTAATCTATAAGCTTCTTTACCATAGGCTTATAGATACAGATTTTTTTTCCTCTATTCCCTGAGCTCCAGGCCCTTCAGAAGTCCTGACACCCTAGAGCTGACCATCTAGACCCCATCACAGCAGACTCTGTGAGCTTGTACCACACTTTTACCACAGTCTACTGCTCGACTTCCTCAGGGAGAGGCTGCCAGACAGGCAGATCCCTTGATTTTTAAGTTAGATATCCTGTCCCCATCAGGAAGATAAAAAGCAGCATCCTAACAGATAAAGCTGTGGCTGGTGCCGGCGTTGTGTGACCTTTCCACTTGCTACATGATGCAGCTGGTTGCCAACTAGCAGCTCTTCATTTCCTCCCTTTAATATCGACACAGCTTTAGAAAAAAAACAATAAAATAAATAATGTCTGGAAAGTACATAATGCATTTTTATACAAGAGCTGCACAGCGGGTTCGGGGCTTTCTGGTGCCAGTAAGTAGACTAACGAGATGAAAAGAATAGTTCATTTATTTGTCTCCCAAGGGACTCGGAAAACAACAGCACAGGGATCTGGAGATAGATATTGAAAACAATAGACAAATTGTATTAGAGCCAAAATGTTGATTAGTTCCAGGCAGAAAAGTGAGAGAAATTTCCCTGCGCTGCGTTTGGAGAGACCTTGGTTGAAGAGGTGTGTATTTTAACATTTACACCCTCATTTCATTCCTATTACTTTCTAATACCTAAGTACACAAATAAAAGGCACTGCACTGTCCCACGGGGTACTATACAGTCAGAACCAGCTCATGCATTCCAAAGCATTTAGGTGCCTATAGATTTGTAGAGCTGGACATCGTGTCGAGCCAAAGCACGACCTTATCTTACTACGCTCTGCATAAATAAGATCTGACTGAAATGTTTCAGCAGAGGTGTTCCCGTGCTGCTGTTTATTGGTCAAACAAATAAATAAAGCAATAGAGAAAAATATCTTCATATTGTCAGGAAAATCTGATGGACTTGAACACTACAGGAGAATTCCAGTAGGTCAAAACTGGAGACAAAAGGACTGTGGTATTCTAACATTGGATAAAATGGTATCAGGGTTAAGTTTTCAACTAACAACAATTACTTCATCACAGTGTGTCTCCTCTGTCTGTTCCAGGGAAAATTAAGCTGGCAGTGTTTCTTTCATCAGAGGTAATAATTACATGGAGATTGGAAAGAGAAGCTAATTCCCAATTGCTTTTACTCAATAGGTTCCCTGTTATCCTGCATGTTCGGGCGGCAGCGCTTCACTCCAAACAACATAAACCTGCAAGAGTCTGCTTAAAACGTGCAATTTAGTTCCTCCTAAAACTCTGATTTCCCACCATTCTTGCCTCATACATCTAACAAAGCTCAGACATCAGCCCTTCTAGACTTTTTGGAGGCTTCGAGCGGCAGGCAGAGGCTGTTGCTAAGAGAAAGGTACTGACGTGTTGAGGACGTAGAGCACCGTGTGGATTATGTATGGAATGAGGTGTATGTTGCTCTCCCTTCCTCCTCCTCCAGTGTCAATGCTGAACGATTGCTCCATCGCAAAACGGAGAAACAGCAGTTTAATGTCGTGGACGTTGAGCTGGTAGGTGGGCTCCCGCTGCCCTGTGCATTCCTGGAGGTACGTGTTGTGTCTGAAAAACAGCACAAAGTGTTACTTCATTAAAAACCCATTCAAAACTTTAGTAGGGTTTCTTCTTCCGCAGCTCAGAATCTGAGCAAGCATCTCACCGAAAAGCTTTAAGGAAGGCACAGGATATGAAAATGCAGGTGCTGCCACCTTTGCTTAACCTCCCCAAAGGGAGGCTCTTGGCTTACTCTGGGGAATCCAGTTCCATCCGCACACACATACCCCCATCAATACTCTTTCCCCATCTCCAGAGCTTGGAATACAGCTCCCAAAAGGCTGAAAGGTATTAAAAGATGTTACCACTCCTGATTTCTGGCACAACCAGACAAACCCAGGACAAGGTGGACCAGAATAGTGACACCAGGATGAACCATCTCCATCTGCTCCAGGTAAATGGCCAAGCTACAGTAACTCACTCCCATCCTGCAGCGGTTTGGAAAGCTAATTTTAAACCTAAATTTCAGATGTAAGGAAGCAGTTCTTTACCCTGAGGGTGGTAGAGCACTGGAATAGGTTGCCCAGGGAGGTGGTGGAGGCCCCATCCCTAGAGACATTCAAGGTGGGGCTTGACAGAGCTCTCAGCAACCTGCTGTAGGTGAGGATGTCCCTGCTCTCTGCAGGGGGGTTGGACCAGATGACATACAGAGGTCCCTTCCAGCCCAGACAGTTCTATGATTTCTATGATCCACACACTGGAATCCACTGGTGCCAGGTTGTGTTTGTAAAGCAGGGGGTCAGTGGGCCACACGTGAACCAGCACTGTTACTGGTCACATCTTCAGGAGTGACTGAGGCTACAGAGGTAACGAATTTATCCATTTATAGGGAGCTGAGAAGGAAACAGACACCTGCACTGTGTTAGGATGATGAGAGCATCTGAAATGGCTCAGGTTTACCCAGCTTCAGCAGCCATCACCTTTGATTCCATGGTTTGAAGCCAGCATGCCCCTGTGGTAACCTACTGACTCACCCATCCAAATGCAAAACAGCTCAAGAAGCAGCTTTTTTTCTACTCACCGTGCTAAGCAGGTAGCAAAAGCAGACTCTGGCACATGAGGTCCCCAGACTGGCAGGAGCCCATTACACTTGGTGTTGGCATTTTGTAGGGCTGCACTCTCCCATTCTTCACGGCCGCGAGCAAGTCTGCATTGAGAAAGCAAGGCACACCCAGGCGAGTGAAGTAACCAAGTTTTTATCTAAGAAACCATCAAAAAATTGACAATTCCGCTGCTGCTTTAAATGATGGACTTCATTTTTCAGGTCCAGGTCTGACCTCTGCTTGGCACACTAAAGCAGATCACAGCAGAGAAGCCCCTGACCATCTCCAGGCTGCAAAGCGATCTAACTTAGAAGCCAGCTCACCCTGAGTTACAAAGCCAAGTGTCGTGCTCACAAATCACCTTGGAAAATACCATCAGCTCGAGCTGAGAACGTACCTTACAGCTGCCAGGTGACAATCGTAGTGGACAATGTTGAAGTGAGAGACTGTGCTGTACCCCTGTTGTTTTCGGGGCTTGTTCTCAAACTCCTCTAGTGCAACGCGCTTGGTGAAAGTGTAAATACCAAGGACTTTCGTAGGCTGCAACGACAACAGCGACGTTCAGCATCGCTCCCTTCTCCAACACCTCCCACCTTGTACTATTTTGACACGGCGCTGAACTTCCTCTCTCCCAGTCCCTACCTCAAAATGACTCTGAGCAACATCCAGCATTCCCTGGAAACACACTCCCGCTTCCCGACCCCCTCTGGAATTACTGAGCCCAAGAACCTGCCATCTCCCGCTCTCCCAGAGCCAGCGCATCAACCCCTGTGCAGCAGGATGCCAAGTCCCCTCAGCTGGTGAGAGAGCTTTGCAACTGTGTCTCACTTCACCTGAAACTTGTATCCCTCCCGGCAGATGCAGCACGTCAGCCCTGGCTCTTCTATAAGGTCCTCCATCTGCTTAAGCAGCGCGGTCTTGGTCACCACCTGACCCTTCTCGTTCGTCTGAAAGAGGGAAGAGCTCAAGCAGGTTAAAAAGACAAAGATGCCCACCAGCGTCCCCAGCACGGTCACAGGAATGCCCAACCTATTTCCCAGCCTGCTACTAGCAACCGTGTTTACTCTCCCAGCAGCACCAGGGCCTGAGCTCTGCAATATTTGTCAATAAATCATTTTACACAATTCCTTGTGTGGCAGTTTTAGCAAGACAGAAATAAAAGGTCATTAGATCACTCGTCTGCCGTCAGTGCAAACAGACATTACCGTCATCCCCAGAGTGCCCAAGGCCTTCTGTCTCATTGCCATGGCCATACGCTTCTTCTCTGCACGTGTCTCCTTCCGGGCGGCGTCGATCTTCTTATTCACCTCCGGATGTTCCCTCAGTGCCTCCAGAAGATTCTCCGCTAATGTCCCGATCCCTTCATCGCTGGACACCTGCTCCAGTTTGTGCAGGTTGGTAATCGAGTCTGTACCAATTAGCACCTGAGGGGGATGGGAATTTTTTTCAGAAAAAAATAAAGTGCATGTGACAATAACTGTTCCCTCTAACCCACCCACGACAGCTGAGCAGAAGCACTGAACTGCAGCAGCTTTTGCCAAGCATCTCAATTTTTAATTTGATGCTCCTATGCTGTGGACACTGGACCTCAAAACTGTGTGTGAGTGGAGTAATTTGCCTCCACACTGGCCATCACTAAGAGCTCAGATGTGGAGGTTGGAGAAATCATAGAATCATAGATTGTTAGGGGTTGGAAGGGACCTCTGGAGATTATCGAGTCCAACCCCCCTGCCACAGCAGGGGCACCCAGGGCAGCCCACACAGGAACAGAGTCAGTGGGGGCTTGAAAGTCTCCAGAGAAGGAGACTCCACAACCTCTCTGGGCAGCCTGGGCCAGGCTCTGTCACCCTCAGAGGAAAGAAGTTTCTCCTCATGTTGAGGTGGAACCTTCTGTGCTCCAGTTTAGACCCACTGTTCCTTGTCCTATTGCTGGGCACTACAGAAAAGAGCCTGGCCCCTTCCATTTGACACCCACCCCTCAGATATTTATAGACATGAATAAGATCCCCTCTCAGGCTTCTCCTCTCAAGACTAAACAGCCCCAGTTCCCTCAATCTTTCTTCACGGGGAGAGCATTCTTAAATCAATAACGAGGTCCTAAGAAGCCTATCAGCAATATATAGCTCACAAATTACCTTCTCTTCACGTCGGTGCATAAATCTCCCAACACAAAGAATAAGAAGATATCTAAGTCAACACCTCTGCCCCCCAGCCCTTTCTAGACTGGAAGACAATATCTGATGCTGGTGGGTCTCTCCAAGCCCAATAAAACCAGTAGAGAATTAACTCCCATAGAAATAAGTGCTTATCTACAGACACAAGAAGCAGCGTAACAAGCCGGTCACGTCCTGCTTGGCTTGCAGGCCGGTCTCCTCACCTGCGTGGCAGGGTGCTGCGTGGCAAGTCCTCGGAGCAGGCGCAGGATAAAAGGAAGCGCGGGTCGAGATAAGAATTTCTTCCATATGTCTGCGTCCAAACTGCACAGAGAACAAGAAGCAGCAGCTGAAGGGCACTCACCCATCCCAAAAAGGCCCTTGGCGGTCAGCCAGCAGCACAGCTTGCAGAGAGCAGGCTGCAGGCAAGACAAGCACCCTTTCCCCTCCCCACCCCGTGTCCCTCCTTCGTTAATTAACGAGGTGACATCGGCACTCCCATGTCGTGCACTCCGACAGCCACAGCGCCGGCTCTCGGCCTTGGGGTTTGGTTTCTGTTCGTGTGCCGGCCATCGAGAGCAAAAGCTGTTACAGCGCAAGAGGTAAGGAAGGGGCAGGAAATAAAAGCATCGTGAGATCCACGACATGGGCTCGGATGGGTATCAAATGTGGAGATTAGTGGTTTTTTAGCCCATCCCTAGAGCAGCACTGTCTCACCAGACCCTCTGCATCACGGCTGTACCAAGCCTAAATGCCTTTGAGCGTTGTGGTGATGAAGTGAGAGAAGGCTGCTCGGGATTATCACATACATTAAGTAGTGATTCTTACTTCTTTGCACTGGGAATGTGTTTTTTCATGTAGTCAAGGGCATTCTGCGTAATTCCCTTCTGAAGGATGAGATCTTTCAGCTGATGGCCGTTGCTGTTGTTCTTTATTCCTGCTGCTATTTTACAGAAGCAGTCTAGGAAAACTTTATCATCTCCACTGTGCTCCTCATCATACCTGAACAAAGAGAAGAAGCAGTAAATTGGAGGCTCTCTCTAATTCTCCATTCTATCATCACCAAACACACGTATCTACTCCAGCTCAGAGACTCAGAAAAGCTACTCAGACCCTTGTCACCTCAGAATAAAGTCTAAAGCCCTGTTTCTCCAGCTACAAGCTCACATATTTCTTTTCAAAATGGCTTAGAAGTGAAATAGGAAATTAAGCTTATGCACCAGGAATCTCTGAGGCTTTGCATTACATTGAAGCAAGCATCAAGGAGGCAAAAAAGGTACAGACTTGTCAGTACAACTGATAGCACATGCTTTTAGTGGAAATATGACAACATACTTATCAAAGTTACAGTAGGGCTTGAATCGATCAACCAGAATCTGCATTTTCTCCATCTCCCCGAAGGACAGGTAAGGGATGATGCGTAACAGGCCTTGCAAGACGCTGAGGTTGGAACGGACAAAAGTGCTGTTAATCTGGTCAAGCAACATTACCAGCTGATCTTTGTCACCAGTTAGGAGGAGGTTACCCTGCAGAGGAAGCAGAGTGTGACTTATGTTCAGGAATAAATCTACAATGGTCAGGAAACCCCTACTCCAGCAGCTGGTAGACTACTGCAGACTGGCCCCTAAGATCGCCTCATGAAGAACAAAACCCAGCCTTATACCCAAATGTCTTGTGGAATGGCTGAAACAACTCCTCTAGCTGACAACTGACTTCTTCTACTTACTATTAAATGACTGTCTAGTCAAAAAGGTCTAATAATTCCAGCCCAAAGGACATCAGATTCCTATACACCAACAGCTTCAAAAGACGACCGAGAAACTCTTCTCGTTCTCAGTGTAGTTGAGATATTGTTTTCATCCTCAATTATCTGGAAAATCAATCATGTTTTCAACACGTACAAAAAAAACCCCAAGGCAGAACTGTGTCTTTTCTTGTCTCTCTCTGGCCTGTGGCCCAAAGCAGCAAGGAAGGGATCCAAGCGGTGCCTAATAACCCCCACCCCAACTCTGCAAGAATCGTCCCAAAGAAGCCTCGCAGTGCTCTCGGATCCAGGCACTCCTCCTCCTGCCCCACCCCCAGGGCCTGCCAAGACACGCCAGCGATGTAACAAGGGTTAGACTCCCATTTAGCACCACTCTACAGCTCCTGAATCTCAGCAGCACTGTAACAAGGTATTTGAATGCCAGTCAACATTTCCACTCGTGCACCGAACCCCAGGCGCTCACCTTGTCCTCGCTCAGAGGTTCCGCGTTGGATTCATCCAGTATGATCTCCATTATGCTAAGCACTTGTTCTGCCACGGCTGCTCCTCCGCTGTCCTTACTTTCCTGCTCGGCCACCAGAGCCTGGAGAAGACAGCAGCAGTTACTGTAACACCAGTAGTAACTGGTTTAACTGACATCACACACACGCACTCGCTAACAGATAATTTGCAGTGCCAGCCCAGCAATATTTCAGATCTCTTGTAGCTGTCAGAAGGCAGCATGACACTCAGAGGTAGTTCAAAATCATGGGAGTCCATGGAAAAACCTTTATCAAAGGCCAGGTTGTCTTTACCAGGTTAAGAGTTCCCAGCATGACATTCAAAGTGTTCATCTCCGGCTTGACCAACTGCTGACGATTTATTTTCACCTTCACACAGTAGCTGAACAGTTTTAGCAGCACCTACAAAATACAGAGAATGAGTTCTTTACTGTGCCTTCAAAATGCAGAGGAGGATTTTGCTGCTATAGCTCATTTCCAGACTTCTGGGGTAAAGTACAAGCCAGATTTTTAGACCAATATTAACCTGAGGACAGGTCTGATTTTCAAGTAAGGCCAAGGCAGAAAACAGTCACTCTAGCAAGACAGGATTTAGTCTCTTACCCACTCTTCAGCTTCTACACACTTCCAGTTCTTTGTAAAGAGATATTAACCAAGAGGAATGGGAGAGGGAAAGAAGGAATTCCTCAGGTTTTCGTGAATTAGTGAATTGAAACCTCTGCTCCAACACAAACTGCACCCCAAGGCAGACCGCTAAACTTCACTAACATCTGTGGCATCTTCCAGCACGTAACTCTGCCCTGGTGAGACCACAGCTGGAATACTGTGTCCAGTTTGGGGCTCCCCAGTTCAAGAGAGACAGGGATCTACTGGAGAGAGTCCAACAGAGGCTATGAGGATGATGAAGGGACTTGAGCATCTCCCCTGTGAAGAAAGGCTGAGGGAACTGGGGCTGTTTAGTCTTGAGAGGTGAAGACTGAGAGGGGATCTTATTCATGTCTATAAATATCTGAGGGGTGGGTGTCAAATGGAAGGGGCCAGGCTCTTTTCTGTAGTGCCCAGCAATAGGACAAGGATCAGTGGGTATAAACTGGAGCACAGAAGGGTCCACCTCAACATGAAGAGAAACTTCTTCCCTGTGAGAGTGACAGAGCCTGTCCCAGGCTGCCCAGAGAGGCTGTGGAGTCTCCTGCTCTGGAGACTTTCAAGCCCCACCTGGCTCTGTTCCTGTGTGGGCTGCCCTGGGTGACCCTGCTGTGGCAGGGGGGTTGGACCCGATGATCTCCAGAGGTCCCTTCCAACCCCCCCCAGTCTATGGTAACTCCTGACCCCAAAGCACAGAAGCTGAGACTCACAGTTAAGAGGTGCCGGCCTTGTTTGAAGTCCTTGATCCCGGTCAGTCTGTTGAGCATGCACTCCAAGCCTCCACACTGGGCCATGACACCTGCCATCTTGTAAACCTCTTCCTCATCCTCCTCTTCATCTACAGGACAGACACAGGTTGTCAAGAGAGGAGGCAGCTACAATATGGCACACAATACGTGCAGCCCACAGGGGACAAAACAGGGAAGCAAAAATGGAGAGTACAGTAGGACAGTTACCAGCAATTCAAGTCACTTTGTATCAAATTTGAAAAGAACTGAGCAGGAATATGAAGAAGGGCCAGGCAGAATAGTCCCTGTGCCACACAAGCGTTCACATTTAAAGTACAGACTTAAAAGGTTGTTAAAATCCCTCTCCACTTTAGGTGAAGCAGGTAAATGTAGCCAAAGAGACGTCAATCAACTTTAAGCTCGCTGCTGTAAGGATGATAGTGTCACTGCTCTGCAGCCAGCCTCAGATTTCAAATCTAATCCCAGCTTTCAGGAGACAAATGCGTTACCAGTAGTGGAGTCGAGAGACTCGATGAATTCCTCAGTTGCATCTCCTAGTAACCCTCGCATGCGGTAGATGATCCTCATCGGCTCCCCCTGCGAGAGAGGAGAGCATTGTAGTAACTACACCTCTGTGGACACTTACAGACCTGTTCAGTTCTTGTTACTGTGTGTAACAGGCACTCCAGCCTCAGTTCTCCTTCGAGCTGTTTTGGCTGCGGACAGTAACACGGAGAAACCTTTCGCTCCCTCATTCTCCCCTTACTAAGATGAATTAAAACCAACAGTAAAGTCACCACCTGTGACAACACCAATAACTCATCTGTCAGTCCGTCCATCTTTTTATTACCAATTAGATGGGCAGGGCTGGTAATAAACAGCCTCTTCCTCCTTACATCTCCTCCAACAGTTTCTTTGAGCACCAGTGAAAGTTCCAGGCAAGGAAAATGTGGCTGTCTAGAGAGAAACACCCGCTCTCCACGGCGACCCTTCCCTCCAAGGGCACTACGCAGCATACCTGGGCAACACAAGGATCAGGCACAGCCCAGGAAAAGAACCAGGAGAGGCTAATTGGATGAGTGCTTTCAACTAGATAAGATCTGCAGTGATGGAAAATGGAAAACAAGGAGTAAAAGGCAATTTAATGAACTTTCAGTAAGACAGCATGTTACTAAAATGACAGGGCCAAACCCACCGAAGCACAAGCTGTGCTTTTACCCTGGGAAAGGGCTAATTTTCCAGATGCATTTCCAGCTGGAAATACTGACAGCATATCACTAAACTTTCCATTTTAATCCATAGGTCTGAATAAAAAGCAGAAAAGAAAAATCCCAGATTTGGGAGCAGGAGACCTTGCGAGAGAAAACCTGTCAGAGAGCGCGCTAAGCCTAATGTGGAATAAGCAGCGCTTAATGTCACAGCAAATACATAAGCACAGGGAAAGCCCCGGGGGGAAGATCTGCTCAAAGGCCACGCTAGAGACCAGCAATTAACACCACAGGGGCCCTGGTAAAATGGCAGATGAACAAAAAAAAGCCGTCGAGAGACAAGGGAAACAAAAAAGGGCCTGAGGTTGCGTTCTTGTGCGCCTGTCTATTTCCTAGGGAACGTGAGCGCGGCTCCAGAAGCGCTTTGCGGAGGTTCACACAAAGGGAGACAGATGGAAGCTGTTCAGCCACGGGGAACGCCGAGCAAACTCTGCCTTTCGCCACCAGAGCCGCATCCTGGGCAGCTCCCGGGCACGGCAGGGGCCTCATCGCTCCCAGCGGGCAGGCTGGGGTGGCACCGGCCACCGGCACCCTCAGTAACCTCATCAGAGCTCAAACCAGAAGTCACAGAGTAAAACCAGCACCTCACTTCCCTACCCAGGTTGGCAGTTTACTAAAAATCTGTCACTGTCAGCGAGCTTTGGGTTTAATTTTGCTGCACAGAAGGCTTTTTTAGTTAGATAAAGCTTGGTGAGAGCCATTCCCTGGATCATAATTCACCAGAACCAGGTGTTTTGGTTGAATTCTTCCCCACAGAGATAGCAAACAAATGGTTTTAAGGAAACTGAGGTTTCAGTCAAAGGTGACTGCAACTCAAGAGTAAATGAGGAATGAACAAGAAATGCTGGGCAAATGAGTTGTCTTTTATGACCTCAAGTACTACTTGCAGTGCCTTTAAAGAACATCCTTGTCATGGGCAAGATTTAGCCCAGTGGATTCCTTCTCAATGGGAGTTTACTCTAGTGGCTACAAGAAAAGGAAGGCAAGAGCTTGTTCTGGACCACATCCAGCTCTCGAGCTGACTGTGACATGGTGGCCTAGTCCCTTAAGAACGTTGGGTCCATTTCTCCATCTGGAAAACAGGCAATACACACTACTCAGAGCAAACAGGGAGGATGAAATCTGTCAAGTTCTTGAGATCCCTACATGAAAAGCACAAGAGCAGAAGTGTAAAGTAATATGGAAAAAGTGTTGGATGCTCTCTCTGCATAAATAACTCGGGATCGTCTCAGAAGCGCAGACTGGTGGAGCAATCTGGTGTCCCTCTCTGTACACAGACATTAAACCACCACGTGCAGCCAGTGTGAAATGCGCTTTGAAAGGGGGTGACAGGAAGTTCAGCTTGTTCCCCAAAGCAGTGCAGGGAAGTCTGTTACTCAAGAAGACAGTTGAGGTATCTGATAACTCCACGGGCGAGTTCAATAAGCTTGCGCGGGTCAGCATTACGTGCTTTTAAATCATGTCACAGAACTGAGTAATGACTTATCTTAAGAGAGCACAAAAAGGTGCTGAGCAATTATGTGCCAGGAAATAAATCCTGCCTTGTGTGATTTATTTTTCTGTTCTTTTCCTTTTTTTTTGTCGCTCTCAAGGACAGGTGCTTTGTGCTGTGAAGGTGTATGAAGGTAACACAAACCTCATTAGTGGGACACCACACCTTCTTGTAGACCTCAGCCACAGGCAGATCCAAACTGATGATCTTATTGTTCACCAAAAGCTGAAAGGGAGAAAATTAAATGTCAAGAAGCAGCTCCCACGGCATCATTACTCTAGCAATCACCAGCTGCCTGGAAACGGCGTCCCCACACATCCTTGCAAGAAATCCACACGTGTGCATTCTCACCTCCATTCCACTGTCATCCTCCAGCAGAGCGACCAGGTCACAGTCCTGACAGATTTTGTTCTTGATGTCCCTCATGAGTGGCCCGATGCCAGGCTCATTACTGCTGTAGGGATTTCCTGGCATTCTGCCCTGTAAGAAGTCTTCCTGCTGGGGATCTTTCTCCAGAGTTACAAAGAACTCAGTCACTTCATTCTCCTCCTAAACAACAGCAGCAGAGGCAGAGTGAGTAACTCTTCCCCTAACCACGCTCCCATTCCTCCATTTTTATGGTAGCAAGCGACAGGACGTCCCCAAAGCTTCAGTCCTTTGGTCACTGGTGCATCCTGACGAGCACTGCCACACACGTGGCGTTCAGAGGATGTCGAGTATCATTTCATAAGCAAATTTCTCAGCTTGGAATGACACCAGTGGTTCTGCTTTTGTGCACAGAGCGCGCCACAGCAGGGAACCTGGATACTAAAACCCCCAAACTAGATACCATATTAGTTCACTTCTACACTGGCTAATTTTCACAGAATGACAGAATGTCAGGGGTTGGAAGAGACCTCTGAAGATCATTGAGTCCACCCCCCCTGCCAGAGCATGGCCAAAACTCGAGCAGATCACTCGGAAACACATCCAGACAGGTCCTGAAAGTCTCCGGATGAGACTCCACAGCCTCTCTGGGGGGTCTGTTCCAGGCTCCGTAACCCTCACAGTGAAGAAGTTCTTCCTCATGTTGAGGTGGAACTTCCCATACTCGAGCTTGAATCTATTGCCCCTCATCCTATCACAGGGCACAAGTGAAAAGAGGCTGTCCCTGCCTTCTTGCTGCCCACCCCTCATGTATTTAGAGACATTCATCAGATCCCCTCTCAGTCTTCTCCTCTCCAGACTAAACAGCCCCAGGGCTCCCAGCCTTCCATCATCCTCGTAGCCTCCGTTGGACTCTCTCCAGTAGACCCCTGTCCCTCTTGAACTGGGGAGCCCAGAACTGGACACAATACTCCAGGTGAGGTCTCACCAGGGCAGAGTAGAGGGTGAGCAGAACCTCCCTTGATCTGATGGACACGCTCTTCTTAATGCGCCCCAGGAGACCACTGGCCTTCTTCGCCACCAGGGCTCACTGATGTACCATGGAGAACTTCTTCTCCACAGAGCAATTCTCTAGCAGAGAGCCTCCTAACCTGTACTGGTGCACGTTGCTCTTCCTTCCCAGGTGCAGGACTCTAATATTACATCATTCTTGTAGACATTATTGAGGGGTTTTGGGCCAAAATACAAGGAACTGTATTTAAGGAATCTAACCTGAGAAACGATGCTACCACCTCCATACTTACGGGATAGATAATACTGCAGAGCCTCTCAAAGATGAAGACTGGAGTCCTGTAATCATCCAGGCTGTAGCGTTTTGCAGTCTCTATACAAACTGCCATAAATGCTTTGGTTTCAGATTCTGTGCCTGCCAAGAAAAGGAGGTTTTAAGAAGGGCACAGGAGTCAGTTTTACAGGTTCCATTTGAACTCGGCACACACAATAAATCCGTCTGCAATAAGCACCATACTGTGGTGCCCTCTTCTTTTGCATATCCACTGCTTAAAAGATGAAAGGCTGTTGATTGGTGTGTTTACCAGCAAAACCCTTTGCATGCTTGGGCTGCATTAAAGCAATCCCATAAAAAGGAAGAGGTTTAAATTCCTGGAAAATAAGAGACGACTCCAGGCACGTTATTTACCTTTCCTGTGCCAAAGTAAATATTGGAAGGTCCAAGACAAAAAAAAAAAACCACCAAAAAAACCCATCCCTCACAGAATGTCAGGGGTTGGAAGAGACCTCTGAAGATCATCGAGTCCAACCTCCCTGCCAGAGCAGGGCAAAACTCGAGCAGATCACTCAGAAACACATCCAGACAGGTCCTGAAAGTCTCCAGAGAAGGAGACTCCACAGCCTCTCTGGAGGGTCTGTTCCAGGCTCTGTCACCCTCACAGTGAAGAAGTTCTTCCTCATGTTGAGGTGGAACTTCCAGTGCTCAAGCCTGAATCCATCGCCCCAGGTGCTGTCACAGGGCATGAGTGAAAAGAGGCTGTCCCTGCCTTCTTGCTGCCCACCCCTCATGTATTTAGAGACATTCATCAGATCCCCTCTCAGTCTTCTCCTCTCCAGGCTAAAAAGCCCCAGGGCTTTCAGCCTTCCCTCATAAGGCAGCTGTTCCAGCCCCTCCATCATCCTCACAGCCTCCGTTGGACTCTCTCCAGTAGATCCCTGTCCCTCTTGAACTGGGGAGCCCAGAACTGGATGCAGAAGTTGTTCTTTGTGGGGCTGTAACTATCTGCTTGGTCATCTTGGTGGACCCAGACTCTGTATTTATGGACCTGAGGTGGTTTTACCTGTTGTCATATCCTCCAGCATCTCCAACAGCATGTCCTGGGTTTCATCAATCAGCTTTGTTCTCTGTACCACCAACTTCCTCAAGCACAGGTAACCATTCAGCACCGTACCCACCAGGCGGCTTTTGAAGTGCCTTTTGATGGACTCCACCTCCACGAAGGAAGAGAGGAGACCTAGAAAGCAATGAGACAGTCAGGATGCAGGAGGGAGAGCTTGATTTATTTGCTGTAAATTTCCTGTGGCCAGCAAACAGGGCAGAGAATCCTAAAAGCAGTGCAATAAAACAGCTCCTTACAACTCCCATTGACAGGCTGTGGTTGGAAGCTCACGTCGATGAACAGAATGGTTGGAGGCAAAAACTCTGGTCTGAGAAAGAGCTGTCTTGTGATTTACACCATGCGGGACCATGGCGAGGGAATGAGGAAAGGGTATAAGGAGCCTGATACAAAATTCTGTACTTTTGGACATTTTTCTGCCACAAGCTATTTCAAAAGCAGATGACTGTTCCTCCTCTTAACATTTACAGTAGGTCTGATGCTGTGACAGCAAGTGGGGTATGTGACTGCTCAGTTACATCACCAAATTGGTCACTCCTATAATAGAAAAATCAGTGAACACTTGGATTCTGTCCCATGACATATTTATCAACATCAAGAAGCCAGGCTTGATGAACTTTTGAAGAACATGGAAGAGGAAACCCAAAAGAATGACCTAGCTAATGGTGCACTGCCATTTCCACTGAGATTTTGAAAAACACATATCCCAGAAAATACCAAAAAAAGAAAAGCTACCATAGAGTAAGGAACTAAGGTAGGAATCAGTCAGCAGTGTTTGCAGTGGTCCCAGGAATTATATTGTGCAATAAACATAACTAAGAAAAGTGAGATGACAAAGTTTGCTGGTGGTACTTTACCATGGTTCAAGTGACTAAAACACAAACTGACCACAAAAAAAAAAGTAGGGAAAAGATCCATTTAGAGGTTAAATGTTAAATTGATGGCAAAAAAGCCAATGCTGACAACTGCAAAACACAGAATCACATCTCTTTGCAATTCTGCTACGTGCTGTGACAGAACTACCATCCTCCTGTCTCTAATCCTACTATGCCACTTGTGCTGATGCCACCAAATAAATACCTGTGAGGCTCTTCAAGGCATATCCCTGCTGCAAATCAGTGCTGAGTGTTGCTTCCTCCAAGGCAAGTAAACGAGCTATTTCCTGAAAATAATTAACAAGCCTATTAGGAGAAGAAACTGCAACGCCAATAACAAAGCTGGCGTCTAACACGGGCTACAAAAGGAACACAGCAAGAAACAGGGTGAGACACAGAGAAACCACAACTGCCACGCAGCAGCAGGGAGGGGAGGGGGAGAGGAGAGAAAAACTACCCCAAACATCCTCCTTGATTTCTCCCTATACTTACCCATGACCACTGCTTTGCTCTGGTGGCCCTCAATGGTGGACTCAAGGCCACCATTAATGCAGAAGGTGTCATCTGCCTCTTTGGAGTGCACCAGGGATCACCACCGTAAACTCCTAACACCCTGAAGATTGCAACTTAAACGTGGTGCTTCTCCAACAGGCTGCAGTTGACACTCAAGGAATGGTAGCACACCTAATCCTCCCCTGTCATTAAGGGCTTTCCAAGTCCAGCCTGGCAGCTAAACCAGCTTCCACCTTGGACCTGGTGCCAAGGCAGCGTAGCAATATTTACACTCCTGAGCATAGCTGCCCCCAGAGCAGTTAATTAATGTGCAGCAGCCAGTTTGTGCTGAGGAATGTTACAGCTGGGGCTAAAGCCACAGGGTAGCTCCTTCTGTGCAGAGATGACAGCGTAGAACTATGAACTTCATACAATCATAGAACATTCTGGTTGGAAAAGACCTTAAATATCATAGAGTCCAACACTTAACCCAGCACTGCCAGGGCACCACTGACCCATGGCCCTCAGCACCACAGCTCCACGGCTCTGAAACCCCTCCAGG
>JANIJG010012048.1:17006-79741 GCA_024611175.1 Megaceryle torquata | reverse complement strand
GCTCCCGGACCCCCCGGGCTCGATCCCCAACTCCAGGGAAGAGCCCATCGCTGATAACTCCCAAGCAAACTTCGGGCAAGAGCCGCCTTTTACTCTGAGCAAAGCTGGGGGAAGAGCTGGCTTTTTACTAACTCTTAGCCAACTTGGAAAAATGGCTAACTTGGCAAACTTGGGAGGAAAAACGTCTTTCAATCTCAGCAACCTTGGGGAGAGAGCTCCCTTTCATTCTTAGCAAAATTAGGAGAAACACCCACTGCTACTTTTGGCAGAGCCAGCTTTGCCAACTCATAGCAAACCTCCGGAAAGAGCTGTTGTTTTTCCAAACTCTTTGCAAACTTGGGAAAAACACTTCTCCCCCCGCCCTCTCCCTTAGTAAACATGGGGAAAGAGTCTTTTTTTCCCCCCCTAACTTTTAGCAAAGTGCAGAGAAGCAGCCTTCTTTTACTCTTGACAAAGTTGGAGAAAGAGATGTCATACTAACTCGGCAAACCTGAGAAAAGAAATTACCTTTTACTCTCAGCAAACTGGGGGAAAGCCATCTTTTACTAACTTAGCACGTGTCAAGAGTTATTTTGTTGTGGAGTAGGAATTTGTTTTGTGGGTTTTGTGTTTGTTTTAAGCAGACTTGCAGAGGCGCCTTTATTTTAGCAAACTCTTGGCAAACTTGAGAGCCAAGAAAAAGAACCAAAAAGAGCCCATTTTGCTAACTTTCAGCAGCACTCCTAAAAACCCTTCTTGCACCTGTCCTTGGAAGCAGGAGAGGGGCAGCGCTGCAGCTCCCTCTTTTTCACTCAGCCTCAGCCCTGCTTTGCTACTCAGGCTCTTCAGGCCCATTCAAGGATGAGCTAAAAATTCCGCTAAAAAGTCCGCTTCCTGGGAGTCCATCCAGTGATAGGCAGCAGTTTGCATATTTTCCCCTTTTTAAGCAATGGTCTGGACAGAACACGGCACGAGCTTTAACTAAACACAGGATGTGACTTTCACATCTTTAAAAATAAAGACAGCCCTCCCTCCACAGTGCACTGGGGAGGAGGGAAGGAGAGCGAGTGTGGGGCTGGAGCGGCCACAGGTTGGGCACATCACCTGCTCCTCAGGCTAAAACTTGTTGGCTGCATGTTACATCTGTCAGTAGCTAACTACCCCTTGGGTTGTTCTTCTTTTTTTCTATTTCAACACATTGGAAACAACAGAGCAGAACTTGATTTTTAAAAGCTGGCAAGCCTGGTTAGTGCACAGGCACTTCCCCCAGAAAGGAAGCCCCCACCTTCCTACTTATTGTTCTCCCAAATTACCATCTAGGCTTGTCAAGCCAGAAGAGGAGGAGCTGTGGCATGTACCCAGAGTGGTGGTTTCCACCCTAGAAGGAATGTGGAAATTATTCCAGGGACTGGGTAAATTAAAATACATTTGTTCTCTGGACCCCTCCGAGTAATTTAAGATCTGTTACTGTAAGTGCCACCTTTGCCATCTCCTGGGCTGTGTTAGCTAACAACTGGCTCCTGCCTTCAGGTTCAGACCTAGACCGTGAACGTTTCCTGTGGGGCAGGTGCAACCAGCTTAGCCTGGGGGGAGGTAATTTTGTAGCATTTTCACTACCTGCAAGTGTGAGAATTAAGGGCTTGCTATTGCAACTACAACATCTTCTTCCAGCGAACCCAAATGTAGCATTTTAAGGTGACATAGCTTGGAGAAAGCAGTCGTGCGTGGGTGGTTATGGTTGCCTCAGATAGGGATCCCCATTACTGCTGCCTGGTGGCAGTGGTTCACAGGCACTGGGTAAAAGCACAGGTAAAAGTCACCAGGAAGGGTTTGAAGGGTAAAGCAGCATCCTGATGAGGGAAGTCTGGCTTGATTTGTTTCCCGACACTAAATAGTATCGCAAAGCTAAGGCCTACTTGGGTCTCCAAGCCTTTCTATAATACTGGCTCCTAAAGTGCATGAACTCAAAGCAAACACAAGTCCATGTCCCAGAACAACAGCTAAAGAAAAGCCACTGCTTCTCCACTGCTTGCCACTGGGCTGGTAGCTTTGGACTGGAGGCCTGCTCTGCATTGTTGTTACAGGGATTCAGTTGACTCTGTTCCCATCTCTCTCTGGCAAGTATGTTGCCATTGTCGAGGGGAGAACTTGCAAGCCCACAGAGATAAGGAACACAAGCCTTAGAAAAGAAACATTGCTGTTAAATTCAGTTTAAAAAATTCAGCTGTCAAATGGGAATTGCTCCTGGCACTGGCCTGTTGATAAAAGGCAGCGTGTCTGTCCGGAAAACCAAGGCAACCAGCAATGCTTCCCAGGGCGTGGGAGGGTGGCCAGGGTGGGGAGCACCGAGGGCTTTCTCTGGTGGAGCCTGGGAGGAGCTGGGATTTTCCACGGGGAAAGTGGCTGCACCTGGAGCAATGGTGGGTGCTGGCCAGGCCATGCCCATATGCCATCATCGCCAGCCTGGGCAGGTGCCTTATCTGTGTGCCTGCCTCCTCAAAATCTCCCTGGGAGGCCTCCTAACTGGGTGGAGGTGGGATGACCTGATAGTCAGCACAGCCACTGCCTTGCTTGGATAATTGTAGAGAGGGAGAAAAGCAGATGGCCAGCTGGGCTCTGTACTGCCCGGAGCAGGAATCCATGGAAAAACAATTGCAGGAAGGAGAAGTCACAGCAATGAAGCCATATTGACGCCAGATTTCTGTAAGAACAAAAGGGAAATCTGGATATATGAGACTTCAGTTGGAAGATTCTTCTTTTCCACTGGAAAAAAAAGAAAAAATCAACAAAACAAACAAACAGATAGCAAAATTTCACACAGCATGTTTCTCATTAGGACCCATTTTTCCAGCATAGGAAGACAGCTCGATATGAAAATAAAAATACACATTTGTGATTCAGTTCTGCGTTCACCATATACCTCAAACGCCCCACTGCTCGGGGGGAGCACGGAGCACAGCCAAAGCACATGACTGAGCTCCAGCTCTGTGCTTTATGAAACTGTGCTACCACTTGCCAGCATCAGCTTTCCCTCAGTGTATACACTGAGAACAAACTGCGTTCAGAAAAGTTCAGCTATTTACATATTTTCCATTAAAACACTCTTAGTTTTCTCTCCCTAGACTGTCTGCATTGTTCCTAGTTTGCATATATTTTTTTAATTGATGGCATATTTTACTGGAACTCCGTTCTAAGCATTTGAGGATGCAGAGTTATTACAAATGTCACAAGTGACACAGCAATTCAGGAAAACACTGAAGTGACTGTTTTAAAAATCCTTGTTAAGCTTTGGCATTGTTCCCCTCTATTTTGTTCTTGCCACATGACCTGCTTTTTGGTTCTGGTTTGGTGGGTTGTTTTGTTTTTGGTTTGGTTTTTTTTTCCCTTTTTTAGCTGCAGAAGCAAAATGCAGGATAAAAAAGGCTCATGTTTAATTTTTCAATTAAATATCATGTTTATTAGTGAATAGGACAGATAAAATAAGTCAAAATTACAGACTGGGGTCAAGCACAATGATATTGAAGCCCGTTTTGGATGCTGCTCTTGGTAAATCGTAGAATGGTAGGCGTTGGAAAGGACCCCTGGTGATCGAGTCCAAAGCCCCTGCCAAAGCAGCGTCGCCCAGGGCATGCCACACAGGAATAGATCCAGGTGGGTCTTGTAAGTCTCTAGAGAAGGAATGCTTCAACCCGAACCAAAGCAAGAGGAGGGCACAGGAAATTAGCCATTTGGTTGTGTCCTGCTGTTTGGGCCACTGTAATAATCTTTCAAAAAAGCAACTTCTACTCAAAAATGAACAAGTGAAGGAAACAGAAAAATTACAAACCAATAATGCTGTTTTCTAACTGCCAGGTCTCCCACGGGAGCCTTGCAGGGAGAATACTCTCATATTGATTAATGACAAAAATACCTCCCATGGCTCTTAGGCCTTGTCCCAGCGGTGCCGTGGGGTCAGGTGCAGCCAACGCCCCAGCCTGCACAGGATGTGCAAAAGGGTGGCCACAGCAATTTCCTGCTTGCCCACTGTCGCATCCCCCTCCCTGTGGTGACAGCCAGGTCCAAAGAGGAAGGACTTGTCTGAAGGAAAGTAGGTGGAACTACAGCTGGTTTTAGAATGATTTGTCATCTTTTGGTTTATTTTGTGTAGCAAGACAAGTTTTAGACTAGTAGTCATTTAGGCATATAACAGCATCTACGAAGTCCAGAGGAGCCTGGAGTGCTGTAAGCATGAGAAAATGCCACCTCCCCTTCTTGAAGCACTCCTGAGTAAATCCACTGCCTGTTCACGCAGGCTGTCCAGTTTTGTAGTACACTGTTACGGATCTTATCTTCCTTTCTGGTAAAAGAGGGGGATGAGATTATGAAAAAGAAAGTTTACAAGAATGGCTGATCAAAGCCACAGGGAAGACAATGATTTTAACTTTGCAAGTATTACTAAGCGTTGGCCAGGGTTGTTCTACACGGAGAACTTGCACTATTCTGTCTCCTGGAGAAAAATAAAAGTCAGAGAAGCTAGCTACCTACAGTTAAGCTCATCTGAGAAAATGCGAGCGCTGCTTTTGAACTCAGCTGTGGAAAATAAAAATATGTATTGCTTTCTCAGAATTTTAGATTAGATCAAGAAGAAAAGATCAAAGTTCTACTTTTTTTAGCATGGCAAATAGTTACGCAATTTGTAACGGTTGCATTTTTCAGTGCATTGTTCTAGAATTCCTAAATGAATTACCAGACTGCTTGAAAAATGTATCAGAACAAAATACAGCTGTCATATAAACTTGCCAATCAAGAAGTTACCAATAGCCCCCTTGCAACATGTTATCAGTAACTGTATTTGGAATAGAAAGGTCCATGCGACCACAGAGCATTCCTGCTATGCCACTTCTGGACTTCCAAAGCACTTCACTTAAATTATTTGTATTTGCATTTTAATAGTTCCCGTGATCCTAAAGTCTTTTAGAAATGTGAGATAGGAAGGAATTTCAATCCTGTTTTACAAGCAGAGTAATAGATGCCCAGAGGCTGATGTTTTCCAGGGACATGAAGGAATCTCAGGTGGTTTCTTTAATGCCAGTACTGTCTGATGGCCAAAGACCACCTAGGATCTGTTTTTAATGGAACCGTTAGCTCATTATTATATGGTACATTTTTGGTTGGTTGGTTGTTTTTTTCTTTATAAATATGGATAGTTGGACAGTCTCCCTTCTACTCAGTCACAAATCTGATAAAAACTGAAATAAAATCTATGTCCATATTCCCCTGGAGACTGCATGCAGTACTTCAGTTTAACATGAACACTGGTGACACAGAGCTGACCTTGGGAAGAGCTGCACAGGCCCATCTCTGGCACAGACTGCACTGTGATCAATCTTATATGACACCACTTTTCTAGATTAAATACTTTAAAAGTTATGACCCATCTTTACTCATTAAAATCAGAGTTTTCTGTGCCATTCGGGCACTTAACACCTGAATGTTCAGACGTTTAAAGCTGTATGCGATTACACAGGTTTGGGAAGAATGCACAAGAGGCGTCAATTATGCTTTACATCAAGTTCTCATGCTCTGGGGAATAATTTAGCATTGCACCTACTTGTGTAACCCACATTTCACTAACTGCACTGGCAACAAGATACAAATATTTCTACTGCAGTTACAGCTGCTTTCACTTAAAGCTGGTGCAGGTTTTCTTTGTTTTGTTATCTTGGTCACTGTTGCTGATAGTTGCAAGGTTATAGGTGTCAGGAGAAGAGCTCTGGCTTTGCTAGCTGTTCTAGCAGGCAAAGGGCTTGGAAAGGTTTGATTGTGCCAGTGTATCTGACTGGGGCCCCTGCTCCACAGAGGTGTGCAGAACCCACAGAAGTAAAGCACATACAAACTGTCAAAGTGCTATCCATTTTTTTGATTGTTTTTATATCCTTGATGGATATTCATCAACACACTTGAATCCCAGTACAATACATATAAATGATTATATACCATAGGAGTGTAATATGATAATATGATTATATACCATGGACATATGGTATAAAATGATTCTGCCTGTCCGTGTGCATATTCCCAAATTCCTGAAGAACTACAAGGTAGTCGGGACTATTGTTTTTAAAAACAACCATGTGTAACATCCTTATACAGCCTCAACAGCAATTTTAACCCAAGACCCCATTCTCTCCAGCGCTCACAATGGTGTGCTCAGGCCTGAAATAATGAGTCTGAACTTTGAAGTGTACATGGCCTTTTTTCCCCGTAACTGTTCACTCAGGCCCACTAGGGACAGATCTGACACTATTACAACCGTTTTGCTCAGCACTTACTGCTTTTCACATCTAAAGGTAAATATGGGGCGGGGAAGAAAATCCTTCCACATGAGTAAGTGGAATTGCACGCACTCTGGCTGAAAGTGAGGAAAAAAAGGTGACAAATAGAGATCATGCAGATCTAAGCCATGACAATTCTGAAAGCAAAAGGAAGCGCGCGAGGAGCTTCGCTTTTTCTGCATGGGCAGCTGCCTGCAAAGCCTATCGCAGAACAGGGTGTTCATTGTGCTGCCTCTGAGCTGCTCAGGGTTGCAGAGCTTCTGCGCTCGGTAGTTGCAGGGGTCCTTCGTTAGGAGTTGCAGCATCAGCCCTTGTTCAGCCCATTTTCTTTTCAGATTACTTCTTTCTTCCCATGCCCTTTCTTGGTTTGTTTCTAAAAAGCAATCATTTTCCTCTTAGCTAGAAGTGACTTCTAGTATTTTCTATGTGGTATAATGTTTTTTTGCTTTTGTACGCCATAAACTTTGTATTTTTCAAGGAGCTGTTCTGTCCATATTTTTAATATTTACCCACCAAACTTAGAAATTTTTCTTTTTTTTTCTTTTTTTTTTTTTTTTCCCCTGTAAACAGCTGTAAAATAGCACATACTCTAGACCCCATGGAGTGCATGGCTTCTCAGTATCAACAACCCATCTTTAACAGCAACATACATTTTTCTGAAATACAGTGAAAGTGCTAACAGCACTTGCTAAGATACTCTGGGATGCAACACGCATCCCTGCAGAGATATTCCCAGTCTTTACCTGGAGAAACTGAAAGCTCTGAGGGGTTACATGACTTCTGAAGGTCTATGCAGGGGTCTGTAGTATGACCTACTTAAGCCATCATGCCATCCCTTCTCCCCAAGGATGGCTGTACAACTTCACAGCTTAACTCTTACTAAAGAGTATCTAAATTAAATGACAAAGAATGGGATTTCCATTCTGTATACCTTCCAAGTCACTCTGAAAGAGAAGTCTTAGAGCTGACAGCATATTAGTCTTGAACTTTACCAGCTAACGGTTCAGTGGGCTTTGAGTGGCTTGTTACTCCTTAAATATACTGAAACAACAAGAGATGTTCAGCATTCTTCATCTCATCATGGGTAGAAAAGAAAAGTAATTGTTCACGATTGTGCTTTGTTTATTAAATTTGTGTCCTGTGAACTATGAAACGCAAATATTGTCAATTCTTTCAGGAGGAAAATGAGATCCCTGCCAGTGTTTTTGCAAAAGAGCCTATTCCCAGCATTACAGAAGGAAAAGAGGAGCCTGCAGATGAGAACAAGACACTGGAAGAAACTTTGCACACAGTGGAGTTGGGTTCAGATGATGAAATGTTTCATGAGGAAGATGATGTGGATGACAGTGCAGAGGAGAAAACGGAAGAATCAAGAGCTGAGAAACTTAAAAGATCCAGCCTCAAGAAGGTAGACAGCCTCAAGAAAGCATTTTCCCGTCAAAACATTGAGAAGAAGATGAACAAGATCAGCACAAAGATTGTCTCACCTGAACGGAGAGAAAAGATCAAGAAATCACTTACTGTGCATCATCAGAAATCCTCGTCTTCAAAGAGTTCGGCTTTCAAAGTATCTCCCATCTCGTTCAATGTGAAGAAGGTCCGTGAAGGAGAAAGCCCTCCTGAAGCTGAGGACAAACCAGAAACTACAAGCAACAACCAAGCTGAGAACGAGGATGAGATGTCATTCGCCGACATGCACTCGGATATGACACCTACCGCCTCACTGACCGAGGAGGGCAAAGCAGTAGCCGATTCTCTAGAGAAGGAGGCCAGAAGGGAAGGGAGCTCCATGATGAACAACAACATCGAGCTGTCCATTGTTGAAGATGATGAAGAGTATGGGATGCCTGTAGAAGTTTCTAGCCAGAAACTGTATGATGAAAGAAACAACCCAGTCAGCGGGGAAATGGAACAAGCTGATGAAGAAACGAGCCCGGCAGCTGTCCTGCAGATAGACCACACTGCATAAGCAATCGGAGCCTTCTGTCGCCTTCTGGACACGCATGGTTTTACTTAGACAAGTAACTGGTTTCTGCTACACAGGCAGCAGTAGCAATTTCAGTTTCTTCCATCCTTTCCTCTGCACTGGTAATTTATTGCATCATGTTGGAATGCAGAGTGAACAAGGTTAATGACACAGGCTGCAACATGCTCCATTTTAGACCGAGTCACTGGTGTTTATTAATGTAGCGATGCTGTCAGCTGGCATAAGAAACTAGCAGGAGAAGAATATGTCTATCAGAAGCAAACTGGTCTGCTGGCTTTCCTATAGTTAGGGCAGAGGAATGTGTGGAGAGTAGTCAAAACCCAAACATTTCTGTCCCGTTTTCTTCTCCCTCAGTATTTCACAGCACTGGGAGTACTTTTGTATGTAAATGTAGAAATACCAATGAGAACATTTGATTTCGGTTTCCTTGCTATGCTCTGTGACTACTAACAGCCTCAGCAACTGTGCATACACGTAGAGTTTGTTTGGGGCTTTGCTCCACGGTGGTGGAAGACGATAAGAGCAGAGGACTTAGAGGGTGAAGCTGAGAAGTTGGTTCCATTCATTTCAGTGGGGGGAAGATTTTTGCCAGTAGTCTGTCACCATTCATTTAGATGAAATGACTGTGCTTAGGTGGAAACAAAAAGATGGTTTTCAGTCTGCCAGAGTTATGGAAGTACATTAGTGACAAGCATGAGTGTGTGGTCAGTCACTGTACCTTTAAGGGATCAGAAATTGAGAGGAAAAAAAAAAACCAAAACAAGAAGGAATTTGACAGAAACATGGAGTTAGTCCGAAGAAAGTATGAGATGCTATATCATGTAAAAACAGCAAAAAGAAACCCCCACAATACGAAATCTATACTGCCAGCTTAAAGTATACTCAGACAACACTATTCATTCTTAGTCTTTATAGCAGTACACGATCAAACTTCGCACCTGCACAACTTTGTATCTCAGAGTATTTTGAAAATAGCATAATTTATCTTTTTACCAAATTATTTGACATATAGAGCTATATCTACGCAGAAGAGTTAGATAATTACAGGGATGTAAGGACCATTTTTTCAAAAAGGTGAAATATTCTTTGAGGCACGTCTAAAGGGAACAACGTGTTACGGATTGAACTTCATGGCAGGGATGAGTTTACATAAGGATGAGTCTGCAAAGCCGCAGGATTTGATTCTCTGCTAATAACTTCCATCAAAGCCACCTACCTGCTCTCAAAATTACAAGTCTGTAATTTTTCAGAATTAATTGAAAATGAGAGGTTACAGGGTAGTTTGTTCACTGTGAATGTTCATTCCTGTCACTTTACAAAGGTAAGGGGGAAGGGGGGAAAGGGAAGCGCAATACCCACGCAGTTACCTTACATCCTTGTTTGTTTATGCAGTGGATTATTTTTATTTTATATATATATATATATATAAAATTCTACTGATACTTAACATTGCACTAAAAGGTTGCTTCCTTCAATTTGTATTTAGAGTCACAATTTACAGGGAAAATAAAAACTACAGCAAAAATACCATTATGAAACGTTAACAGGTATTATTCCACAGGAGTAATATCTGTAACCAGTAAATCACACTGGAAGTTAGTCAATAAGAGCTTAGTGTAGGTGAGTACTATGAAGAGTTAAACTCTCAAGTGTATGGTATCGTATAGGAGATACTGTTTGTAAGAAAAATCATGGCATAACTTGTGCAGCTATATTTTTCTTTTGTATTAACTACAATGGATTTCGGTCATTTTTACTTGTAACTAACTACAAATACAACAAATAAAAGCATAACATAAAACACAGCCATGTCAGTCCTTGGGAGAAGCAGTCTGAGAAGCTAGTAAAGATGAAATTTAAAGGTCAAGCATTTATTACTTAAGTTCACCTCCCTGTTGTAGCTATACCATTTTCTTTCTCGTTCTCGGCTGTTATTTAGCGATGCAAAAGAACGCTTTGCTTTCCAGGCACTTGTCAGGTCTCTAGCCCATCTGAATGTAGTCAGGCACTTTCCAAAGTCTGCTAGCTCTATCTGCAATTTTTATTGGACTGCAGCATACTTCTGATACTTTAAATAGTCCTGAAAGCATATTTATATTGAAGTGTATACTCTGGTTATGCACACAGATAAACTCATGTCTTCCAGAGTGCCACATAGTCTTTAGCAGGCTTAATTTTACTGACAGGCCAAAGAATGCACATTTAACCTTTATGTAACAGCTGTCAACCTCCCACAGCCACCAAGTGCTAACCAGGAACCCCAGCATCATGTTTACATTTTGCTTTCAGATATGCCTGGTTTGTTTGTCCTGCTAAGCTTTAATTCAAACAATACCCCTGGCCACGCTTTATCCAGTTCTAGAGATGCTGAAATGAATCCCATGCACGGTGATTTAAGAGCGTTACTATGCTATCCAGTAAAAACACTGGAATTGCAGATACTGAGCATCTGTGAGAATGAATTCCAATACTCACTTCAGGATATACTACACACACAGACGTCAGTGGTGGGGCTAGAATTAAACATTTTCTCCACCACGACTGCGCATTTACAAGGGTGGGTGGGCGGGCTTGTAATCCTAACAAACAAGAAATCATGCTTTGCAAGAGAGAAAAACGTTTACACCACTCATGAGCGTCTGCTTCTGTGCTATCTGATAACCTAGAGGAAGAAGTAAGCTCAGGATTCCAGGATGTCCCCCAAGCTGTTTCTTCCTCTCTCCTTCCGTTCTTGAATCCCAGCTAAAAACATTAGTCTGCAAAACTTTGTGTTTCAGGGAGGAGACAGACTGCAGCACCAGCAGCACTCTATTCTTTCAAGTATCTGAAATATGTGCCTGGATCTTGTCAGGCTGGCAGATGTCAAGCATATGCACGGGTATTCCATGCTTGTGCTGACAGGTTTGTCTACATAATTACTTCTTTTAAAAACTGCTTGTTTACCCTTCTTGACACGATAACATGGGCACAGCGCCTGCCTGTGAGCTCCACTCATACCATGATTCCTTGGAAGGCCTGACCTGTTAGCTGCTCCATGGATTCAGAGTTTGACCTCCGCTGAAATCGGCGGGAGCTTGGCGCAAAGAAAGAGGGGGTGATAAAGTCCTTACGGTATAAATATTTAAACTAGCAGCACTCAGCAGCTGCTGCTACTTCCATTTTCAATGCCAGGAAACCAGCTGACATTTCTGTCCCCTTTTAGGGGAAAGGGCAAAGAGCATCCTGTTGACCCCCACGTGCTAATCCACGAGCCAACTCCTCTGTGAAAAGGCACAGATAGAGGCTTTCTGGACCATTTCACTGTCAAATAAGCGAGCGCAGTGAAAGCCCTCATATGGGCCTGACTGAAGCATGTTTGGTGATTAAAGAGACAGAAGAAAGGAAGAAGAAGAAAAGGACCGGAAGGTAAAATATACCTGTATGCCCTTTAAGGTGATGCGATGAAAACCATTTGTTGCTGTATGTAGTAATGCCAAACAGTTACACGACTGATGACTGATTGTCACTTAAAAACGAGGTGAACTCAGAAGTAGTGAAGTAATTGCAATTTGTTAGAGGGAAACCGTTAACCAAGGGACCAGCCCAATCCTGAAAGTCAGTGAAAAGCCTTCAGCTGGCTCAAAGGACTCTCCGAGCCGTACAGTGGTTTTGGGCCACGTACGACTGCTGTGACCATCAGTAAGAGCTGTGTGTGCAAATGCAGGACGTGGAATCTGTGTATCTCCCCACGCCAATTTGCTTAGCTCATCAAGGGAACAGACAGTTTTACTGCCATCAGCACGGCAGATGCAACAGTGTGGTAGAGGGGAAGGCTACAGCCTGCTTTTCCACTGTGAGCAAAATTTCCAGCCAAGTTCTGACCGCAAGGCCTTTGCTGACGGTAGCTGCATGCAGTGGAGCAAGCGTGGCTCCAACTCCTGAAACCAAAGTCAAGTATGCAGGTAGCAAAGTTGTACCGTGACCTGCTAAGACACACACACTCGCTCTGGGTGTCAGCAGGAAGGTGTCAGATAGTCTTCCTTCATGCAAAGAAAAAGATTCACCACCCAAGCAAAGCAAGCACGCAGCTGTTTGATCCCAGTCTTGGTTAAGGTTTTTGCCTAGGCAACTAAACAACTGTCAGAAAACAACTGCCAGAGCAGCCTGGAGCGTGCTGACTCAGCATGTAAGTATCCGCCACTCTGACTCACCGGCCTGGCTTTCCCAAACCAATGGAAAAAAGGCTGATAGCCACTTTCCACAGCTTTAAACTGCCTGTTGCTAGGGTTTTGTTTCAGGACCTGCATTTGAACCTGCATCAACCCCAGACTCAGTCTAATTGCATGCATAAAGAAATTTTAATCAGCGTACTTGCAGCTGTCAGTGGTGGCTGATCTTTCCTGCCCTCCTTTTGATCAAAACGCCTTTTTTTCCCTTCCTTTCACTCCACCAAGTCATTTTCAAGAGTCTGAAGTGCACACTAATTCAAATAAGGAACTCTCTCTAACTGCATGTTGAGAACTGATAATCAATGTCATCTTTAATTTTTCTTACATGGTTATCCCCTTTAATGGAGTGTGCTGCGGTAACTGAGAATGAATCTGCTTCGGGTTAAGCTAGAGATTGTTATTTATTTTTCTTTCAGATCAGAGATTAATATTGCTGTATGACCATTGGCACTAACCTCTTTTTCCATAGCAACACTAAAGAGAACATAAACTATGAGTCATAATTTCTCTCTGGAGGACTTTTTTGTAATTATGATCATTCCGCAGTTCCTAAAATACGTTAGCTGATATATAGCTCTGGTAGAACAGCTTTGATTTTCCTTCATTTGAACACAGAGGCAGAAAGAAGAGACTTCCATTATTTTCTCTTTCTCAGGCTGGAGCTAAAGACTACAAAAAGCACCATACTTTTGTTATTCATTATAACGGTGTGGCTCTTAAAACCCCCAGAGCAATGTTTTCCTTATAAAGGTGGAACATGTTTCCTCATTTTCAATAACCTTAAATGATACTGACCTTCTAAACCAAAACTTGTGTCCTTTACAACACAGTAAATTGGGGGGTGACAGCTGGAATTGATCCAAACTGGAAACTATCCTACTGGGTGGTGGCAAGGTTGCTCACTAGCATTGCTCCTCTGACAGTCACTCACTAGCTTTAAACTCCTCGCCATTTCCTCTCCCACAGAGCACAGACCAAATTCAGTCATATTCATGATTCTCTTTCTTCAGTGAAAACATGGCCTTGGAACAACTTGTCCATACAGCTCCTTGGAATATCACACCAGACCATCACAAGAGATGGTAAGACTTTTTTGTGTGTGTGAGACCGTTTTCTCTTACAACACAGTCTGCTGTGCACTGGTGTGAAGTGCTCAGAAAACCTATAGTGCTTGTTGAAGGAGAAGAAATAGGAAAAATGATTAGCAAATCCAAGGACACACACATTTAGTCAAGTCATAATCACAAGGAAGAGATGGAACACCTTGCATCTCTCACTATTCTGCAGGGTGACTCCCAACAACTAAACAAAACCCAGACTGCACCAACACAAAGGATACGTGGCTTGCTCTTGCCTTGCCAGTATGAAGCAGCGCGTACAGGCTCAGGCTTGTGAAGGCATGCAACAAAAGACCAGAACATGAACTAATAGTATCAATCACTTGACAGACTTGTGTACTCCTCCCTAAAGGTTTGCGAGTTAAAAAAAACAAACAGACCTTCAAATTCCTGCACACAGGGAGCAGAAGGTCATTGTAACACCCTGTGCCATTAACTCCAGCAAGGAGAGTCTGCCTCTGTCGTCTTTACTCCCTCCCATCAGACTTGAGCTGTGTAGAAGTGCAGGTGATGTGAATTGTGCTGGCTACTGAAAATGTGCAAGACAGTGTTAGGAACAAATAGCACACAGGGGATGTCTACACTGCACACCACATACACATACCTCATTTAGATCAAGTACCAGGCACAGCCTAACTACAGAAACACAACACTCCATTCAAGCAAATTTATCTTATTTCTCAGCTACTTATCTCCTCGTGTCCCACGCTATTCATTTAAAGCAAGCTTCAGCATCTTTTCAGTACACTGCCAACTGCAGTTATATATGCCCTTATATTACTTGTTCCTTTTGACATGCCTGTAGGCAAATGCTCCCCATGAGGGTGACAACATGAGCTGCATTAACCAGCCGCCTGGTCCCTGAATCATTACGACTCAACGCAGTGCTGTGAGACACGGAGAAGGGGACGGTGGGAACATCTCACTAGCAGTAAACAAATTATGAACACACAGAAGTTGTCTGCATTTGCAGAGTCAACTATCACAGTGAAAGCTGTATGCACTGTGTGATGTCTTTTACATAATCTTCTTTTTCCTATGAGGTTTACCATTTTACTGTTGATGATTGGTGACTGACTGAAAGTCAGTGAGCAGGTTATGACTGAAAACATTAAGAGGTGAAAGTCACGTGAGACCTGTGTAATTAAGTCCTAAGTAAATCTGAAATGATGGGGGGTTTTGTTTGCATGGCCAGGCATAAGCTTTTTACAAGAATGACTGTGTCCTCTGCATGCCACTGCACACCTCTTCAAATGAAAGGCAAGCCTGCAGGACATGGAAATAAGCATTTCTGGGTTAGTTTTACCATCACAGAGATCTCAAATAAAAAAAAAAAGTCTTATACAGTAGCTCTAAAACACTATGTATGGCATATATGCAATATATATGACATCCAGTGTCAAATAAGGTGACACCCTAGAAAAGTTTTCGTGGACTTTGGAGTGGTCGTAAATGATTTTGCTAAAAAGGAGATAGACTGATGGGGTCCCATAAATCCAATGCTAAGAAACAATCCATCAGATTTTTTTTTTAAATCAGTTTCCATTACTTCTTAATGATAGAATAGTTGACATCCAGCTGGGAGTGGAGGGAGGCATTAAGACGGGGAAAAGTGTGTGGGAGGAGGAAACAAATAGGAAAATGTGAATACAGAATGGAATAGTAGACTGGACTGTTCACGAGAGGGAATGTGTGAGGGAGGGAGTCAGAGGGAAGGAGGGAGTTGAAAGGCTACTGAGGAAGAAACAGCAGAGCAGCACCTAGAACAAAGAGCTCAAAGCAAAGGATGGGACAGAACCAAGAGGCACCAACAAAACAGGGAAAACAAAGAAAAACAAGAGTCAATGAGGTCTAAGGTTCAAAAGGATGGAAATTACAGTAGGGAATCAGAGCAGCCTGTGGGACATCTGCCATTTAAGAGAGAGCAGCACTGAGGAAAGAGCACAATGTTTATCAGCTCCCTACCTGACAATCTGTACTGAAGAGGCAGTGTCCACTCTAGAAGTCTAGAAATGATTTTTACTGTGCAATGTTGTTAATGCTGTTTGTTTGGTTTGAGGGACCAGCGATAGTCAGGAATAGGCAAAAGCCACATCTTATTCACACACATCCAAATAGCTCAGCCTGAGCCTGCAGAAGCCCATGATGGGAACAGCCCCTTCCCAGGTCTGCAGCAAAAGCTCACACACCACCACACATTTGCCAGGCCTGCTTACTTCCAAAAAGGTTTGGGGGGAGGAGGGTTTAGCGAGGGGAAGAGAATAGATGCTGCTCACAGCAGGATATGGGGTTTTCTCTTGTCCCCACCTGACCGTAGACCTCCTGCAGACAAGGGCCAGGCAGGATCTGCTAGAAGCACTGAGGAATGCACCTCCAACAGCTGGATTTCACTGTCAGATCACTGAATCCTAATGGTTTGATGGAACAGAGCCAGTGGGATTTCTTTGCTATTGCAAACAGGCTTTTGGGAAAGCAAATCCAACTCTCCTCCTCCACCAGGCCTCACCCCCTTGCTTTGCCAAGAAGTCTGCTATATTAAGATATGAGGCAGCCATGCTGGCTAGGCCATTTCTCCTTCGTGCGTGGCCTCCCATGGGAGTTGCTCCACTCTCGCCTATCTGCTGAGAAACAGCTTGTTCTTTCTGGCTTTCCTCAGTTTCTTTTTTTAGTGGTGCCTTTATGCTACTTCGCACCGCAGAGGCCAGGTTCTGCTCTGACGTCAGCACGGACCTGCCCAAATCTCCTTCTCACCATGTACCCATCAGATCAGGAGCAGCTTTCTCCTGCTCCATTCCTAACATCTGCTAGGTTGTATCCTGACATTTTCTGGTACTTTTCCAGGAGCTCCCTGGCTCACTGTTTAACTCTCTTATAAAATGAAAGGCTCTACTATGAATCCCTGTTAATGGCTCACAGGATGCAGAGCTTTTTTATACGTACCATACTTGGATCATTTTCTACACAGAAGAGGGAAACATAGGGACAAAATGATGAAGAGATTTGGAGCCAATGGAAGGAAAATCTGGATTATGACTCTTCTAAAGGGAAATGTCTCCTCGCATTCATGTTTGACGCTGCCAAATTCCAGTGCCTGAAAAGAAAGTCCCCTTCTACAGAAGAGAGGAAGGGGGAGATGTGTCGAGAGATAAAGAAGACAGTGGAAACTCAGGAGCTGTGTGTTTTCTTTGTCACTACCGTGACATATGTGTATCTCACACATGTGTCCATATATATATAAATACACCTATATAAACAGATGACATGTCTATCTCCACATGCACACCTCTATATCCATCCTTGCTATTTAGTACAAGGATCAATGTGCTAAATGCTGACCAAAAAAAAAAATATTTGGCATGAAAAGCTCATTAATTTTGAAGACACCTGCACAGCTATAACTCATTCTATAAACTAATAAAGACAAAGTTCTTCAGAAGTTTTCCTCCTGACATTTCTTATAGTGCTTATGCTATCACAGAATTCAGCATTCATGCTGAAAACTTAAACAGATTCAGGCAGTCCCCTTTTGCTTGATATGACAGTAGTCAAAATCTATGTCAGCAGTAGGAGGATAACAAAATCCAAATGTGTTTAGAGAAAATTAGGGGCAAGAGAACTTGAAATGGTGGTTCTTGATTGTACACAAGAGTTACTCAAGCTGCATCTCTAATAGGAGTAACTTCATATTACAGAGAGTGATTCACTTTATAAGGATTTCACAAATCACTTTGCAAGTCTTTCAAACACAGTTTTGCGCAATATTTTTCAGGCAGAGGCAATGTCCACACTGAGACAGATGCAAGCTCGCTCTGCCCATGCTTCAAGCCAACTGGAAGACATCTTAAATGTCAGATGTTGCCCCAAGCTAATATGCCACATCTCTTACTAGCTCAAACAGGGCACTGCACTAACTACATCCCTGTGATGCCTGGTCAGCTCAAAACACAGACAGGGTGACATCACCTCTGCCTGTACAGCACTGTCAGGCAGCACAGCCAGAGAGTTTTGCCTGCATGAACAGTGCAGCTGTAGGAGGTATCACTCCACTGTTGCTCTGTTCGTGCCCAACCTACCCCGAGTGATAGAACTCCGAAATATAATTTAGAAACAAACCAAAACAAACCAAAACAAACAACCAAACAAAAACCCAACCAAACAAAACATCTGGTAAATGTTTTACCTTTAGTAAAGTTGGAGTTTGAGAAGAAAAATGTCTATTTAGAATTCAATTGATTTGCTTGTTATAGCAGAAAGTATGGCAAAAATTCCTCTTTGATGCCATCCTACTAGAGCTACCTGAAAGTATTTTGTCTCTGTGAATCTTCATCTTAAACTCTGCAGTGGTTTTCTTTTGGTCTGAATCCTCTAGGGAAAGTGGCATGAAATACTGCCTATGGCCTCAGCAGCAAGGCCAGGGCCTGCCCCTCCATTATACCAGGGGCCCATCCACCGGTGCCCTGGACAAAGCTCACAGTCAGATTTGTCACCAGCAGCAGCTCTCCTGACATGGCTCTGCCATCCAGATGACAACAGGGACTTGAGGTACGAGATGTTGAAAGAGGCTTTTCTGATGTTCCTAAGATCCACAGAATTCAAGAAGCTTACACAAAATAATTGCTTTGTGTAGGTAAGGACAAGGCTTTACCTTACTTCCACATCCCCACTGTAATGGAGACATTTTATTCTTTAACATTATCTATTATTCAGTGAGTTCTGCCATCTTTCTCTAAATATTATTTTCACTCAACAGTGCAGCTGGCCAAATACTGCAAAAAAGCATTAGCTGAAAAAATTAATTTGTCAAGAAATTTGTTAGGAAATAGTTTCCTCTTCTCCACCTAATGCATTCCACAAAGTTCCAGCTACACTGCTTCCTCCCAGCACTTAACTTGACAAAGAATGTGGTGAGACTGGCAAGAACCTGAAGACGTCAAACGTTCATGATTATCAGCATTAACAGTTGTTATTGTTCTTCTATCAATAGTTAAAACTTGCCCTTAGTAAGGAATGGTTCCTTTTTCCTGACTAGAAATTTCTTTTGCACGATAAACATTCTTCACATAGCTTTGTGATTTTTTCAGCTTTTCAGGTTCAGCTTTGAATGCTACATGAATACTGACTGGTGAAGAAAAGCCTGATATATTTAATATACATTAGTTTCATTCTTAACTGGATTTAGTACAGTTATCATTTGTTGTTGTTACTTTCCCAAGCTGCACGGCTAATTCCGCTGCCTTCTAAGTTTCCTGCTTGTTTTCCATCCTTATTTCACTACCATTACCACCATGATTTGCATTATCAGACTGTTTTTTCACCAGGGTTCTACTAACCCTCTTAAACTGCAGCTATCTAACTATATTTTTGGGGTTTTTTTCAGTGGTGGGGTGCTGACATTTATCACCGGTGGCATCTTGGGATCATTTGTTGCACCATCCATTTATTGACATTTATTCTGACCATGTAGGAAAAATCAATATGTTGCTGCTTGCCTTCAAATCTGAGTTTGTACATAAGATACTCAAAACTGCCATTTTCAGAATGAAAATCATCAATGGTTACATGAGTGAGATTAATTCAGCTCTTGTATATGTGGATGCAGTTTCGGACTGAATGCACTGAAGCCCCTGGAGCTGCGTAAGCTCTGTCTGTGCTGCGCAGCAGAAAAGATGATTGTGGAGCGGACTCCCTTACCCAGTTAGGCTGGGGTTGCAGAATTCTTGTTTGTAGGAATACTGAACTTCTTCCAAAGACAGTCTCTTTACTACTGTCAGGACTAAACACCTGACCTGAGCACCAACTGATAGACTGAAATCAACTGCAGCATGCTTTGCATTTGATTAAAACCAAGATCCCCCTTTTTACTGTAACTTCCCCAAATACTTTCACTATGCAAACTGCCTTTTAAGAGAACTCTCTCTGAACACAGATTGAATACACCTCTGCAAGACATTTCTTTGAATTCAAGGTAAAGTACCCAGATGCTCTTCTAAGGAGTATGATACCCAATATCTTAATTCTCACTCAAACAGTTCCTGTTTATCTTCATGAAGGACTAACTCAAATATTAGCTTTTGGATTTGATAAGGGACACATTAAACAAACCCTGATGCCTATATCATAAAAAAGCTGGCTCTTCTCCAGGTAAGTGGAGCGCTGCCTACAAGTTAAGTATCACTATATACAGGCTTTGCTTGCAATGGTATTTTCTTCTACAGCCTGCATTTATTATTTTTTTCAGTAGTGCATAAGCATATCTAATAGAGAAGCTTACAGGGAGATTTCAATCACCCCCTAGCACATGACAAATGAGACAATTCTTATGCCAGCTCAGCTGCATGCAGCACTCCTCTCCCTCCCAAGAACTCCAGTAAGACCTTTGGATCTGAGACATCATTTTGTTACTCCATTATTATGCAGTGATGAAAGGAACAACACTTTGTTTTCCATCTGCGAGATAATGAATTGCTCCTCTCTCTAAAATACAGAGGCAACAAAAGAAAGAACATGAATACTCATTTCCTTTCCCAGTCAACAATTAAAACACTTGTCCAAAAAAGTGACTATCAGTAAAAACCTATGTAAAATTTGCTAATAACTTCAGACTTTCAATATTACAAAACCTCTCACCTAATATTCTCAACCAATCAGCCTTGAATGCTTCCTTGAAATTAACGGTGCTTCCTGTTGGACTATGCTGCTTCTCAGCATGAATTAGACAAGCAAAAAAAACCCCCATTGCTTTACAAAGACATTTTGAAGTAGATCTACAGTAACTCCCAAGGAGCTTCTTCTGATTTAAAAAGCAAGCAAACAAACAAAACCACACACAACAAAAGCAGTCAACAAAATAAAATAGGAAAAGAGGGGTAAGAAAAGGTCACACTTAGCAGAAAACAATGGAAGTTTCCACAGGCGTCTACCAACTTCCTTATCCGGCACGATGCAAATGTTTAAACACACTCTTTACTAGATCTTCCAATAGATAGGGAGTATTTCACCCCTTGAAGATGACTTCCACATCTTCTCACACCTGTGTTTTACAGTATTTTCTGAAACAACAAGCACAGGCTACATATGCCAGGATTTGTCACTAAAATGTGCTGTTTGAACGCAGTAACACCTTCAGAGCTTGGCTTACAAGCTCCTCCTCTCAGGACTCAGCCTTCCACTGCTCATATTCCAAAGTAAAACACTGAACGTATTGCTCATGTTGGCCACAAATACCAACATCTCTGTCGCTCATTTAGAAACTAATGTATTATTCCATAAAACTTGAGAAAAATACCACCAAACTTCAGCCTGTCCCTAAGGAACCATCCCCTTTCATCCCAGTCCTGCTCATAATCAATTCTCTGCACAAGGGGGCTCTGAACTGTGACTGTGGCTCTCAGATACTACCACAATAAAGAGTAAATAGTGGAAACAACAACAGGTTTTCCCCCAGGAGAGCTGCATCCAGGCACTTGCCTCACAGCGATAAGCGAGCAACCAAACAATCAGAGGCGCAGACGGACAGCACCGCTCTCAGAACAGTTCCTGTATTCTTGGGTCTCCTGAGAGGTGAAGATGATTTCCCTCTCAAGGGCCACTGCTAAGCACACAAGCTTTCCTGAGTCCTGGCTCACCCCTGGCCCTCACTGGTCAGCCTGCCCTGTTCTCCAAACAATTTAAACAAGAAAACGCCAGAATTGGAAACAGCACAGCTCACTCGTGCACCATGAGCCACAGATTTGGGCTCTCTAACCAGCCCCCAGGTTCAACAGCATTGGTTGTACCTGAACGCTACTGTCTACACAGGGAGCAGGGCTGAAACGTGTCATTGCTGACAAGGGTCGCCTCTCTGGGAAAAGCAGCACTCTATTTCAGAAAAACTAGGGCTAGCTTCAAGTCTGAAGTAGCAAGAAAGGAAGGGTGAGTACTGCCTTTTCCTCAGCCAGTCAAGTATCCCTTGGAAAGGTATTTTCAATGACCGTGTTCCCTACCAGTAAAACCCTGAATATACTCAGCAGATCTTGTCCCACAAGGAGGTAAGCATCCCGTGGCTGAAGCAGCAGGACCCCCAGCGACTGGCTCCCATCTAGTAGAATCACCCAGGAAGCAAGATTTATTTTGCTTTAGGGTATAGAAGGTCTTTTCCCACAGGAGAGCTTTGCTTCCTGCTTTGGGGAAACTAAATAGGTTGATTGTGTCTGCCACAGCCTCATAAATCCATGTCAACTGCTGCCTCAGGGAAAGCCATTGCTCCTCTTAGTGATTTTCTTCCCCACTTAGGGAAGATGAACAATCCGTTATGTATATCACAGCTCCAGCAAAACGCTTACCTCTAGCCCTGTGCCACTGATGGTGCAGGTGTCTGTCATTGGGACCATGGCAGAGCAAGAGGCAAAGCAGAAGCAGCTTCTTCTCTTTTGCACCAGGTTTTTCAGGTCAGAAGACAGACTGCTGCTCAGAGCGGGAGTTGGCTGCCTGAAGCCAACCAAAAAGTAAACCAAAGAAGACAAATTTTAAACCTGCTTATGAAGATCAAAGCAATTATCATTTACATGCACAAAAAAATTAACTTAAATACTAAAAAAGCGTGCAAGCCTAGGTAAAATAGATGGAGGGCTGCTGCAGAGAGGGAGACACTGCCTTCCCATGCAGCTACAGGAGGCTCCAGTGCCAGGGCCATGTCACATGGCCAGCATTGTTGCTCAGGATGAACCGCACCAACAGCTACGGTGCTGCAAACTTTGGTCTCTCCACAGCCCACCCTGTAACCCACTCCAGTTCAGCCGCAGGGGCTACCTGTGAGCAGACAGTGGCAGCCGGTGCAGTGCAGTAAATCACTGTCTGTGTCCAGTCATCCGGATCCCACGTCATCCAGTGCAGCTTGTGACTCCAGAGTTTTGTCTCCAGGGTAAGCCTGAGCTTTAGGGAACCCAGGCTCAGCCTTAAAATACAGACCTACAGGCAAAAAGTAATCATCACAAGCTCATTTAGTAAAACCAGGTCATTACAGAGCTTCAGGAACTACACGGCTCCGCGGTTTTCTCCAGCAACTCATACAGCTCCACTGATAGCAACAGAGATACCTCAGCTCATACCCATTGAAAAACCAAGTGCAAAATTAGGGTAGCATTGGTATTTAATAACTGGGGTGCTTACAGTAGTTTTTTTAAGACACATGGTTCTGCATGCGTATGGCAAGTTTGCAAGGAACATAAAGTTCCTTTCTACTAGGGCAAAAGTGTTATCACACGAGTTCTCAGCAGTCTGTTTTTCTTTTCATAGCTGGACGTGTCAAACAGACCACAACCAGCAGATAAGAAATGCCTACAAAATCAGAGTGCAGATTAGAGAGGCAGCAACAGCAGCTGAGAGAACCATCTACCACAGCTGTAAGGGAGCTGAGAAAAGCTAAGTGCAGTTTCAAACTTTACATGACATTCAATCTATTGCGTAAATAAATAGGGCATTACAAGGCTGTGAAAACAACAGTTTTCTTTCCTGCTTGTTAGCCACGGACTCTGTGACTCCAGCTGTGGCTAGCGTTGCCGCTCGTGATGCTGAGAGGCATGAACATAGAGCAAAAATAAATCAGCCTTTCCCTCAGCACAGAAGGAAATTTTCCCGTGTCGGTGTTTGTGGGGATGTATACGCCTGGCTTTCAGCAGACTGCCACAGCCATATTAAAACCTTGAACTATTAATGTGAGAGTGCTCTGTGATTCAAAGACGTGTCTGATGTGCAAACCTTTCCCCCCCCAGTACATGCATTCCCTAGAACTAAACCAAGCACAACTACAGCAGAGTTTGCTTGTCCAGGAACAAATTTATGCCACACAGTGTCAATGTAAGGAAGGCAATAAACAATGTACAGACAAGGCCTGCAGGATTTTCCAGTGCTTTAGAGTTAAAAGTCAGCTCTCATCAGGGATACTGGCCAAACACTCTGTGTAAACGAAGCTATGCAACGTGGAAGCGGTCCCTAGTAGAGAGACCCAAAAAAGGTCATGAGTTCATGAACTTCCCCAACTCAGACAACACAGAGCTCTGATCAGGCAGCCCTTGCCCACGCTGGAGAGCACCTGAAGTAGCAGGATCTCCCACCGGATGAAGATCAGTATTTATGGGTACTCTGTGGGATTCGGGCAAGCAAAAACATTACCTCTATGGAAAACTAAAGCCCAGCATCTGCTCTCCAAGATCGTGTGGGCAGATGAAAGCAACACCAGCTATGGGAAGTTAATTCCCTTTAGAAAAGTATAGTTCATTAAATCAATTGATTTGTGTTTGCAAGTGAGGAAAATTAGCTTATTAGGCAATGGGTAGTTTTGTTTCATTACCCTGAATTTCCAGGTGGGAACTCCAACTAGCAAAACCTCTCAGTCTGAGCTGGGTCCATGCACCTGAGTGACAGCGAAATTCTGGCAGAGGCTTATTACATCTATAACATCTAACCTGACAGTCAACACCCTGTAACACCAACTAATATTGAAGAATCTTAAAACACAACAGTCACTGAGAAGGCAGGCCACAGAGCCCAGGTATTTTACCTTAGCTTCGTTCTAGTTAGAGATGTGAGTACCCTGAATACAAAAGGCAGAAATGATAGTATGTATAGTCTGATTTTACTATCAAAATGGATGCATAAATGAAAAAACCTTCAAGACCATCTTCTTCCTCTTCACCATTGTAGTCCTTCAGTCTATAAGAATCCTACCATCTGAAATTCACCACTTAAAAAATGCATCTTTCTCGTTATAAAAACAGCAACTCAAAGCAAAAATATGAAGTCAATGCAGTTGTGTGCCTCATGTCAAAAAAGGAACAGAATCTAAGAGTAAGCAAATAAAATTTACATGTTACTTTTCCTTCCCTGCAACAGAGTGCCATGATGCACTGAGGTCCATAATGTTCCTTACAGCACAGCTCCTTTTTGTATGGTTTGAAAGACTGCACTTTCAAGGCCTGTAGTTTTCCCCATTCATTTAAGCCAAATAAAATGAGTTGGAACAAAACTGCCAAATTTAACAAACCCCATTGTTGCAGCTTCAAACATTCACCCCATTTTCTGCTCCATCTCAGTGCTTCTGAAGACACGTTTATGCTGCAGTGATGAAATTACTACAATCCCTGCACAGTACAAGAGTTAAGAAAAACATCCAGGGTGTTATTAAGCGTCAGTAGAAAATCTTACAGCACTTAAAGTATCCAGTTATTTTTACCTGGGGTTCTGGTGATTAAAAAGTTGTGAATGTCAGATCCATCTAACTCCCTCCAAAAGTACAGGAGAGGGAACAGAGGAACAGGTCCTTAGCACCACTTACTGAAACAATAAAAAAGTAAGAATTATTATTATTGCTAGTTCCACTATTGCACTTCAATTCAACTGAAAATCTGCCGTTCGACAGCACAAAGGTGAGTCAAGTGCCTCAGGAGATGAAATGATGAGCATTATTCTCCAGCCTAGTTTATATTGTGCCTAGCTAGATGAAATTGTTAGAAATCAAAATTCCTTGTATTCCTCATATATGCATATCACAGCTTTGCCTTCTCCCCTCCCCATGGAAGAGTTGGAGGGTCATGAATATCAATTAAGATAAGAATATGGTGCAAAATGCTTCCCGTGCCTCACTATGTACTATCCATAGACATCTGCCTGCACAGCAAAGCATCGGGCCACAGCAGGAGACAGTGTCTGTTTCAGGAAAAAAGCGTATAGCTGGGAAATACCTTTCAGGGGAAAATATTTAACCAGATGGGAATGTTTTTTATACATCATGCTTCCTGTTAGCAGTGACTAACATTAATAGTATGAAGTCTCTTCTTATTACAGCACTAGAGTTATGCCACGCTTTTAATAATTAGTAGCACTATTCTTTTTTTTCTTTCCCCAGCCTGTCATCTGTGCAAGAACCACTGAACTATTATGGTCTGGTGACCCGCTTAGCACAAAGTAAGGTGGCAGCCAGCAGATAAGCAAAGGGAAGAGGGACAGTCATGAGGACTGGAATTCGTCACTGTGTTATGATTCACCACTAATTTATGTGGGATGCTGCGTAGCACAGGCAAAATCCAAGGACACATTGAAGTTTGCTCTCTGCCTTTTCTTCTCTGCTTATAGGTGGGGCTCAGTTCACAGGATTTCCCCTTCCTCTACAGTTACAGATCTCCAAAGTCACTTACTTGACAGGGACCATGGTAAGGAAATGCTTTGAGGAAACCCGAATTTTCACCCCTTAGCTGAGCAGGTCAGTGCTATGCCCTCAGGACAGCTCAGGCTGCTAACACCTCAGGACATCAATTTTTTGGACCTGCAAAATTTCGTGTGTCAGTGTATCACAAAACGGTAGGGGTTAGAAAGGACCTCTGGGGATCACCTAGTCCAACCTTACTGCTAAGGCAGGGTCATGTAGAGGCTGTGATTTCCTTACACAGATCTTGTGCTTAAAATGACGGTATGTCCAGTACGTGCATCTTCTCTCAGAACACTATTTATTGTGCATCCAGTAGCATGAATTCCCGGTGCAGCCATTTTGCAGGCAAACAGCACCCAAGCGCCCACGGTGGAAAAGCCTGGCCTGACCCCACGAGCTCACTGCTCACCCAGCTCAGGCTGCCCAGCACAGCAGCTTCTGCTCCCGAGCACAGAGGCTCTGGGAGAACCGCAGTTCTGCACGCTGCGGTGCCAGGGACGGACGCGAGGAACGGGACACGGGTGTTCGGGAGCTGCTGTGGACAGGGCAAACAAGGGCCAGATAGCCCAACAGGCTGCAGTCTCTGCAGCCTCCACCGCCTGCACAGCCCACCGGCGGGCCCCAGCAGGGCTCGGGCTCTGGCCCTGGCCCTTGCCGCGGGCGCTGCCCCGCCCTGAGCCGGGAGCGGCCGCCACACACTCCCGGGCACAGCCCGCCCGCCGGCCCCACGAGGCAGCGCCCGCCCACGCGGCATTGCGGTGCCCCCTGGCGGCCCGCCCGAGAGGCCGCGGCCGCGCGGTGTTCAGCGGGCGGCTCCTCCCGCCCTGTCGGCTGCTCCCGCCGCCCCCCGGCGGCCATGGGAGCGCAAACACGGCCCCTCCACGCCAGCGGGCTGCTCGCTGCCGTCGCCCAGGGCTGCTGCCATCGCCCAATCTCGCCCACGAAAGCCTCCTGAGGGGCCGGAGCAGATAACCTGTCTGCCTTCCGCTCCAGACCATCGTCCTCAGGCCCCAGTGCACCTCCACCCAATGCAGGCTGAAGGGGGCAGGGGCCCCTTTTACCGTGGGGGACAAAAAAGGCTACAAACAGTCGGCACTCTGGCGTCAATTCTCCAGCAGCTTTCCATCCGTGTTCTCCTCATTAAATCTCCTTTTAATGCAGCCCCGCTGAGGCAGTGGCTTTCAGAGACGGTGCAGTTTCTGGCTGCATTTCAAGCCCCAGTTGAAAGCAATTAAAATATGGCTAGTGCGGTGCTGTGCTCCCAAGGTCCCAGGCCTTGTTTAGCAGGTCAAGGCTGGCAGCAGAACACTGGAGCGCATCCAGTCAGCGCATCATTGTTGGGTTTGCGTAAAGCCAGCCCAGTCAGGACTCAGTACAGGATTACACCTGTGGAACCCAGAGAAAAGGACTCACCTGCCCGCTGGCTAACATGTGGATGTATCTTCTGTCTTAGCCATGGTCATCCAAATCCCACAGGACTCAGAGGAAATGTGGAAAGGAAACTCCCTTGTGCCCATTCCTTCCACCTTGGCTTGTCCATCAAATTTGTACCTGCCTTAAGGGGATTAGATAGACAAAAGTTGCATGACTATCTATCATCATCTGTGCTCCCCTTGTTATTAAAAAAAGAGCAATGATACATATTTTGCCTTTGGCAAGGCTTTCTTTGCAGATATAATCATTAAAAAAAGAAAAAAAGAGAGAGATAAGGAAACATGACCTAGAGTGCAGAAGATACTCTGTCCTCAGAGAGCAGTATCAGTGGTTCACTGTCAAATTGAAAGGATATTTTCCATGATGATCTGTCTTGGGTGACTTGAACACTTTCATAAATAATTTGGGTGATGGAAAAGAACATGCTTACTAATTCTGCAGATGACAAAAGCTTTAAGGAAGTTTGTAGGCAGAGCTAGAATGAACACGATCTTGACAAATCAGAACAAAAAGTCATTAAAATGTAAGTTTTAAAAATGTTACCCAGTTTGTAATCTAGTGAAGAAAAAGGCGGTGACCTACGCTTAGTCGGGATAAGCACCTGTATGAAACAGGGAAAGGGCAAGGCACTGGTGCAGGAATGCTTCTGGGATGTTTTTACAGAATCATCCAATTAATATGAGTTAAAGTTATGCTGCTGCTGCTGCAAAAAAAAAACCCTTACATCATAAAATGCAGTATCTGTAAGAAATCCCATGGAGAAACAGCTATAAGCAAACCCCACAGGCTTTAGACCTTGGCAGAAATCCTGCACTTTAGAAAGCTATGGGAGAGAGCCAGGAGTGTCAAAGGAACAGAAAATACAACATGATGCATTTGTCATAATTCTTCAAGCTCCCTGCACAAAGAGGTGAAGATTGAAGGAAAACATACCTAGCTGTTGAATACGAGTAGGACTTTCCAATACTAGGAAGGAATCATCTAGGTGTTATCTCCCTAAAGGCAAGGGGAAAAGTAATGACCTATGATGTCAGAATGAACATCAGAAGGGGTGAGGGGATGATTTTTAACATGAAGCACTAGCAAGATTGCTTGGGGAGGCTGAGGAGTCTGTCATCAGATGCTAGTAAGAGCAGGTTGGACAGATCCCTGCCAGGAATGATGTACCTGTAGCTGGATGAGGTGGTGGGACTAGACCCTCTGCAGCAATAAGCCTCCAGTTCTGTTCACTGGCAAGAGTGGGAGCCAGGCCACTGCCGAGCCAGCCTGTCCCCGGGTCGTCATCAAGCATCCATTCAGCTTTTTGCTACCCTCAGCCTGCAGGAGCAGAAACACCCAGTGAGTTTTTAGAGTTTGACCAGTCGCCAGAACAACACTGCTTAAAATAACTCCCTTCCTCCCAGGGCTACAAACAATCTCTGCATATGAAATGCAAAACTGGAGCTAAGTCTCTGACTGGCCACAAGAAATATGAAATTATATACTCTGACTTGAAGGGTTTATGTGAATGCAGTCAAAACTTTCTGAAGTGGATGCCTCAGATCAGGCCATTAAGTCCCTACACAGAAGCCTAAATCGGTGGCCTCATTTTCAAACACACACTGAGCACTCAGCAGCTCCTGTAGAGTCTAAGAGGAGCCAGTGATTGCTTGTCACATCTGAGAACTGTGTCACTTTGGCTCTGAAATGTGGACCTGAAAGCAATTTTCTATGCAATTTTTCCCAGTCCTAAACCCAGTGTTTTGTGAACACTTTCCCTGGGTTTTTTTCTTTGTTTGTTTGGTTGGTTTTTTTTCCAATGCCATTACTTTCTTTGTAATGTAAGAATAAATATTTTACATTAAAACAACTTCAAAGCTCCAACTCTGGAAATCTTCAATGGGTGCAGAACTTCAGCATGCTGAAGATTTTACCATATCAAGCACAGTTTGCACTCCCACATCTCCTCCCACACTCATAATTGTGTTCTGACTCACATTATAATCACATGCAGGTCCCAGTCCTGCTTTGGAAATTTCATGGCTGCAGGTAGGGACATAACTTCCAGTGCACAGCACCCATCTCAGTGCAGCCATATGCAATCCTGACTGCCACAGCCAGGAAACTGGTTCTTCACTATTTGAATGCACCAGTTACTGCATCTGGCTGCAAAAGCCCTATAGTGCAGAATACTCAAAGCTCTCTTTATTAAAAAGATGCAAAAAAGGAATACAGTTCTGGCATTAAATGCAGAGATTTTGTTACTGTCACTCTCCAAGGAGTGACAGTGTTGGTTTTTTGGAGGGCTTAGCAATAGAACAAGTATGCTGTATCTGTAGGAGGGACGAGAAGTTGTGGTTACCTACAATTATAGTAGAACGGGGAAAAAGAAAAAATAAAATCTATTTTACCCCCAAACTCTTGAGTATTTTACGCAAAATGCAGCAAACTCATGATTTTGTGTAAGCTTCAAACAGAAATTGCCAACTTTTCCCAGAATTCATCCTCAACAAACTGTAAGAGCAAGTTTCAGGAATTGTGCCAGGAAGATGTGCAGCCAATAGCAGATGCTTGCAACAATAATTAAAGCTCAGAAATAGGAGAAAAGGATCCACTAAAAATCTCACCCTATTACTATGGAGCATATGAAGTATGTGGTGGGATTACTCTCACCTAACTTCAGATATCTACAAGGCAGACTTCTGCATGGGACATGGTCACCCTTGGCTGGCACAGCAGCCAGAGAAATGAGCGTGTGGTATCAAATGAAACCAGCTTACCCCAGGTAGCAGCATCTGCAGGGGGAGTGGGGGGAAGGAAAAGCTCCTTCTTGCTTTCATAGCTTGCTTTAATAATGCTTTTTCTTGCATTATCAGTTGGATTTCTTTGATCTAGTGCATTTATCTTAAGTGGCTTCTTGTATTTATTTTAGAGAGTTGCAATTCGTACTACTCAAAGTTTGCTCTCCTCTACCCTTCCCTTTTTGCTCTCCACAAACTTTATGAGCGGTTAAGAGATTTATAGGCAACAACACACGTATCAGAGGATAAGAACCCTTACCTGACCTAAGATTCTTAAATTTCATCTACCTTAAATGAAGTACCAGTTAATTACTAAACCATTTACAGTATTTTAAAGACATATTTCTTAAGAAAGCTTTGGTTTATGCATGTTCTTTCTGCCCACTCATTTCACCACCCAGAAATCAAAATATCCCAATGATATCCTTGAACCATGGTGAAACTGGAAACATAGTAACCCGTCTGGTAGACGAGGGGAAGGCTGTGGATGTGGTCTATCTAGACTTCAGCAAAGCCTTTGACAAAGTCTCCCACAGCATCCTCCTGGAAGAGCTGGCAGCCCATGGCCTGGACAGGTGCACCCGTCGCTGGGTTAAGAACTGGCTGGATGACTGGGCAGAGGGTGGATGTGAATGGTGCCACATCCAGTTGGGGTCTTGCGACCAGTGGTGTCCCCCAGGGATCAGTACTGGACCCAGTTCTATTCAACATCTTTACTGATGACTTGGACGAGGGGATCGAGTCTACCATTAGTAAATTTGCAGATGACACCAAACTGGGGGCAAGTGTCAATCTGCTGGAGGGTAGGGAGATGCTGCAGAGGGGCCTGGACAGACTGAGTCGATGGGCTGAGGCCAGCAGTATGAGGTTTAACAAGACCAAGTGCAGTGTCCTACGCTTTGGCCACAGTAACCCCCTGCAGCACTACAGACTGGGGGAGGAGTGGCTGGAGAGCGGCCTGGCAGAGAGGGACTGGGAGTGCTGGGTGACAGCCGGCTGAACATGAGCCAGCAGTGTGCCCAGGTGGCACGGAAGGCCAATGGTATCTTGGCCTGGATCAGGAATAGTGTGGCCAGTGGGTCTAGGGATGTAATTCTCCACCTGTACTTGGCACTGGTGGGTACCTCCAGTACTGGGTGCAGCTCTGGGCCCCTCACTTCCAGAAGGATACTGAGGTGCTGGAGCAGGGCCAGAGGAGAGCGACCAGGCTGGGCAAGGGACTGGAGGGAAAGTCTTGTGAGGAGAGGCTGAGGGAGCTGAGGTTGTTCAGCCTGGAGAAGAGGAGACTCAGGGGGGACCTCATCACTCTCTACAACTACCTGAAGGGAAGTTGTAGTCAGGTGGGGGTTGGGCTCTTCTCCCGGGCAACCTGTGACAGGAGGAGAGGGCACGGCCTGAAGCTGCACCAGGAGGGGGTTAGGTTGGATCTTAGGAAGCACTTCCTCATGGAAAGGGTGACTAGACACTGGAAAGGACTGCCCAGGGAGCTGGTGGAGTCACCATTTTAAGGAAAGACTGGAAGTGGCACTTAGTGCCATGGTCTAGCTGATGTCATGGTGTTGGGTCATAGGCTGGATGTGATGATCTTTGGTCTATTCCAGCCTCAGAAATTCTGTGATAGGCAATGAGTACCTGGTGAGCCCACTTTGGTCAAATGCAAACATCAGCAGCTTCCCTTATTTCAGTAATTTTCTCTTCACTGCTATTAAAACATGAGATTTTTCTTGTCTTCACATTCAAAATCCTAATTGCCAATGAAAAACAACCCTTCCATTTCCAGTGAGTAAGTCACTGACAAGCAGCAGCTATACATTTGGAAGCCGTTTCCCACTGCTACATGTGACACCTCCAGTTTCTCAGAAGAAAGTCAACCTAACATCACCCTGCAGTCCCAGGTGCTTACCCAGCGCAGCTAGGAGATGGTGTCCCCACACCCACATGAGACAGGTAGAGAAAGCCACATGCCACCATCAAGGTGGTGTGCTTCCATGCATCTGCTCAAGCCGTCCTGCACACACTGCTGACACAACTCATGTCTGCAGCATCTGAGATGGCTGATCCCCCCCAGAGCTAGTGAACAATTCCCCAGTCTTGTCCCTCTTGATATATTTTATTACCTTCTGAAAAATCAGCAACTGAAAACAAACCAACAACTGAAGCAACATCAACAGGTGTCTGAAGAGGTTAACCGTATTAACATTATTTTGGGGTAGAAATACACATATTTTAAGAATTTACTTTGAATGCTTCACCCCTGTCACAGATTAAAGCTGGCCACTAAATGAATGACAGATGCTCTCTATTAACCCCTCTCCCTTTCCAGAAGGGGAAGAGAAAGGCAGTAAGGGAGAGAGGCTTACGGGGTGGAAAAAAAAAACAAACCAAAAAAACCCCTAAAACAACTTTAATGAAATGGTAGCAATAAAAGAAAATATAATAATATTAATAAGAAAATAATGAAATATATACAAGATCAATACTGAACTCCCCCAGAGGCCAGGCTGGACTCAGCATCAGATGGGAACTGGATCAAAGGCATAAGAAAGAGTCCTCTTCAGACAGCAGCCACAGAAGAAAAGAGCTTGATCCTTGTGGTCCCTCAGCTTTCAACTGAGCATTACATATATGGAATGGAATACTTTGTTGGCCAGGTTTGGGTTACCTGTCCTGTCTGCTCCCCCCCCACCCCCCCATTAAGTGCAACCTTTCTATTTACTTATGACCCTTTCACTTACAGCACTCCAACGTGGCACACAAGATTTAGCAGTGACCTTGGTTTCTACAGGAGCAAGTATAAGCAAGAGCCTTTCTGCACATACCAATCCTTAGCAGTACCTGTAAACATCAAGCGTTACCACTTCTAGAAGCAGACGCTGTCTGCAAAAATCTGCCATTAACTTCAGAAAGTGCAGTTACTTAGAAACGACTGAGCGGAGAAGTAAAATCATTGAATGGAGAATTGGTTCTGTTCTAGCTCAAAACAGGCCAATCTTTTCTCAAGGAAGCTTTTGTTATTGTGAATTCTTTTGTATGAGGTTATAATTATCTGGGTTCGGAGAAAGAACAGGCAGTGGGTTTCTCTTCATAGGAATTTGTTTGTATTTCATGTGAGTAAACAAGTCCTAAACCAATTATACCTATTAGCTACTCCAGTCGGAGATGTTTGGAACAATACAGGCAATACTAATCACGAGTTTACAACACTTCATCAAACAGTAAGACAAGACATTTGTGTTTACCCTTAAAAGCAAGTACTAAATACTGAGCGCAATCATCAAGGAGTAGTTTCGAGCAGAAGAGTCGGGCTTTTTGGCAACTCCGGCCCAGGAGGACACTTGATGTCAGGGATCAATCAGTCCGGGGGCAGCCACCAAACAGACCTCTTGAATATCCGCTGTCAGCCACAGGAGGGCAAAGCGAGCCCAATCAAACTGAAGAAACCACAGTAAAACGCAAGACCGAGGCAAGATGACACGTGGTAAGGGGGAGAAGGTGTCAGGGCCAGCTAATGGAAATACTGTGTGTTTTAGACATCCTCCAGACCAAAGTTTTTCCCACTACTCGTGAGCAGCAGGAACAAGCTCAGGAAAGAATGACAGATGGCATGCATGGGAGCAGCCCTGTAGGCCTGCTGGTCACTGGCAAAAGGTCTCCCAGGGACCAGACACCCTTGTGCAAGCCAAGTCCCAACTTGCAGCACTCTGCACACCAGAAAATGGGGCCCAAAAACGTCAATAGCTGTCAAGAGGTTTGCCAATAGAGCACCGAGCACTGATTTCAGAGTAAACTTATTTGGCCATCGCAAACACTGCAGCTATTCATAATTCCCCCTCAATCAAAACCAATTTTGTGATTTGAAAGAATACTTGTTTTTCATAATCGCTGGCATCTCCCCAGCAATCAGTGAACTCCCTGGCAGCCGGCCAGCCACATCCACTGGTGGCAGCAGCAGTTCCTTTGCATTGTAATGTTTATGCGTGCATAAATCTCAGCCAGGTAGAATTCACAACAGGCAGGAGAATGACAGTTGTATCACATACAGCAAAGGGTCGAGCCGGTGACCCTGGAGATGGTTCGTCACTGGATGACAGCACGATTCAAATACCCAGTTCTGAAGGTTTCCGAGTTCCCAAGTTTCTGCTAGACCATCACCTTTTACTTTGTCCACTGATTTGCTTTAGTTCTCATTAAAGAGATGACAAAGGTAACCTGTATATGATTTAGTCTTTTGTAACTCAATTGAGAAGTTTTTAACTTAAACACTCAAGAATTTTAGTTTATTTTTTTAAACTAAATCTTGCTTTTTCCTTAGAAAAACAAGACAGATCTTTCCCAGCTTTGCTGCAGGACCTGTGGGAAATAAGGGGTGCTTATTTTACGCATTTTTCATCCTCACTTGGAGCTGTTACATTACAGGTTAGTTTTCTTCCCCACTTGGACATATTCTCTTTTCTCACTGTTGAAAAATCAGGTCTGGGGTGACTTAACAGAACACAAAGGATGATCAAGATTTTAATTTGTTCATTGCATGTTAGTTGTTCATCATGCAAATGAAAAATTACTTCGACGCTCATGTGTTCAAGACATGAGCAGAAAAAGACAAAAGGCTGCCTCCATCTTCACTGGTAGTGAGGGATCTTTAACCAAGGTGCACTGTCCTCAAAGCACATGTGTCATCAGCCCTGTTCAAAACAGCTCAGCTAAAAATCCACATCTTCCAGTCTAAGGAAAAACAACACTCCAAATGTAAAAGTCATAAAAAACATAAAGACTTTTCAAAATCATCCTTTTCACCCTGAGATATATCCCCAAAAATCAAACCCAGGAGGAAACATTCTTTCAGATGTCACCTTCAAAATGAAAGCCAGCTATGAATAGTTGCCCGTAGCACACCAAAATTATCACCCTGGTTTCTTCCAAAGAAATCACGACCTCTAAAGCCAAAAAGATTTTAAATGGGGGGTTACATAACTTTGTCTTGTGGTTTTTCAAGCCAGATGCATCACCCTGTTGAGCACCCTCAAGCTTTCAGGCCAATTTTATTTAATTAAAGCAATGTGATCACAAGACTGGAAGCTTGAGCCCTAAGGGAAACACTGACTATCATGAGACTCCCTAGTAAAGGAACAGGAGTGAACTGTGAAGTGCAGAGGTCTTTAAACACAGGGGCTGTGTTCCCTATCTGTGCCATTTGACTGTTTGTGCAGGAAGCTTTGTGCCTAGCGTCTTCCCTTGGGTGGCAGCCAGTTGAGCTTTCTGCCTGAGAACTGAATTTGCAATTTCCAGGTGTATTTCAAAAGGAATTTGAAAGATCCTCCACTTGTCTGCAGGTATTTTAATCTCATCGCTCGGGCAGGAACTGAACAGCTGCTGCATTAAAGGAAAAGCCCCACACATCAGAAGCAGAAAAGGAAGATGTCACAAGCAGACCTGGCAGCTTATGATTAAGCCACAGGAATGTAATTAGGGGTGTACCCTAGCAGATACTTCCTTTGAGGCCTCCACCTTGGGAAGGCAAGAGGCTCTGCTGTAAACACATGCAGCTCTTCTGCGTCACAGATCCCTGCTAACTTCCAGGGCTCCTACAAGGAGACAGGCTAAAGTAGAACTTCGTGCTTGTGTTAAGTTAAATCTGAAGAGAATTTAAGTAATGGGGAAGGCTGACTTTCACAGCACATGGGAAAAGGCATTGAGCCTGCTGTAGCCTATGCTGATACATTCAGGTCTGCTACTAAAATGTCCCAGTTACACCTTGCCGGGCGAGGATTTTTAGCTCACGGTTGCAGTGGGGCTGCAGACAGGCAGGAGAAATGAGATGATCCAGAGCTCTTAAGGCAAGAATGAAAGAAAGGATAAGGCAGCAACTGAAGAACCACAGAAGTGCTACCAAACTGTGGGATGCAAGTATGTGCACAGGGGCAGAAATAAAGAGCATTATTTCAAAAAGAAGGGAGGGACAGGAACAGCAGAGCCAGAGATAACAGCAGTCGGCAGAGAAAGAAGCTTGGGGCAGACAGAAGCGGGGAGGGGGACACTGCCATCAAAAAGTTCATGTGACAAAGAGCGATTCCAGGGGTTAGCAAATACAGGAAAAGAGGGGAAAATCAAACAGCCTGCATGAGGCCGTTCTAAGGAAGGTCAGTTTGTTTCTTGTATTTGGTGGGGGCCATGGGGGAGAAGAAATATTTTTGAAAACCCTTGATCTGCTTCAAGGTCTCTTGAATTAACACTGGTCGAGTTAATTCACTATTTGCATATAATTAGGTTTCACTGCTAGGCAGTCACATTTGCCATTTTTAGTCTAATTAATCATTAAGGCACCTGGAGTCTTTGTACTAACATTTGAGATGTTCCACAGATAAAGGCAGATTTATTTTGGTTTGTGTCTGTTGAAAACAGGCTTGCTAGCCAGGGATAGAGCTGACACCAGTCTAACACTGCACTCTTAGAACCCTCAAACCTTGACCATCAGGTATCTCTATAAGCATTTCTTGTGTGCACTTCTAAGACACACACACTACACTTGGAATACCTTTCACTGCAACAACTGTTCTGTTTGGTGCAGAAATAGATTTTAAAAGGCCAAATACACACAAAGTGCATAAGGGAGGGAGTAAAAATAGTTCCCTGTCTGTATGTGTGTAACCAGGGTGTCTACGTTAGGTGCCTCCCTGGCCAGTCATAGCCAGTGAGATGGGCCTTTCCAGAGAAGGATTCAGCATCATCTGGATCATCTGTCTGAGCATTCAGGACAGCAAACAGAGCCTGGGGAACGGCACAGCTCAGGGAACTGATGGCAGGGTAGAAGACCTAGGACTACAGGTTCAGTTCTGCCCATTTTTACAAGAAGCAAAATGTAGTGTCTGCTAAAACCAGGTGTTCCAAAGGGGATGGGATGTAGATGGTAAAAGGCAGTGGACTCAAACCAGCCAGACTCAACCCAGTGGAAACCTTGGAGAGACCTCACAATGACATTATCAAACTTTGGGCAAATAATGAAGTATTTTGAATAAAGTCATCTTGGTCATCTGGGCAGCCAACAGGCAAGAAAAGGCTAATGTTGGTAAGAGAAAGGTCTGTGAGTATCAAAACTCACAGTAAAACCCTAAATTCTTCCTGAGTTAATTAGACAGAGGAAATGAGGCACATTTCCCCCTAACTCTGATTTACTAGAGCTGCACTTTGTGGTTTTTGCCATTACCATTGCAGTTATGGTTTTGATTGACAGGAGTTCATTTTTAATTAGCCATACGAACCAAGGCACAACATCAGCATTTCTGAAAGTATCTGAAAAAGCAGCCTACTTCTGCAAGAAAAGCTTATTTCCTTTTGAAGATTAAAGGTTCCAGACAGCAGCAATATGTTTCTATCTGCCATTTCAAAAAGACGACTTGAAAACATCAGGCTGTACCACATGAGAGATTAAAAGATACAGGGAGATAACTCACAACCAATCCTGCTTCTCATAGGTCTTTCTTCCTTAATCCTGTCCAGCAACAGCCTTCAACAGCAACAGTATAACTGCATTAATCAAGGATTATTAGCAAGAGATATAAATGCAGCATTTTGACCCGTCCATCTCAGCTGCGCGCCGTGTCTGACTGAAGAGTGCCGTCATCCCCAAATTCATCACACGCTATTAAGTGAGGTGATCCACCCTGCGTGTTGTGTGGCGGGCTGGAGCAGGGCCTGCCCATCTGGCAGGGAAGATGGGGACAATGGCAAGGTCTGCTCCTCAGCTGCAGTGACTGGTGATCACTGCAGCTTTTTTCTGCAGTTTGACTTCAACAGCAGCAGAAGAAAGCAGTCGCCCCAGTCAAAACCGTGCTGTGCGAGGAGAGGCAGCCAGGAAGGGGAGGGAGAATGAATGACAGAGATACCAGAGCGTGATATGCCTTAACTTTTCTCTTCTATTGTATCTGGCAAAGGCCTTGATTAATCCACAGATGTAGCAAAGCAGCAACATAGGAGAAAAGCTGTCTAAACCCTGTTATCTCCACTGCCCCTATCTCCAGGAGCGTTTGAGACATTTTTAACCAAGAAACATTTTCCTGAAGCGTACTGCTTTTAGAGAAAACAGTTCAGCATGGAGAAATACTGCTTTCAGTTAAAGCTGCGTGCAAAGGCAGGTGGCGAGGCTGGACAGGGTGCAGGCAGGCGCCCCCCCCCCCCCCCCCCCCCCAAAGGTTTTGCTCACTGGTGCCACAGCAACTGGGGGGAAACAAATCTCCAGCAGTGGCACCTCCATAGCCTTACACACCAAAACAAGCAGAAGCAAAAAGTGCGCTGTGTTGAGAACACATCCACTATTTCTGCACACAAACCAGATGTTTCCATTTTGATGAAAATGGTACAAAGGAATTTTTTGTTTGTTTTCTTATGAAACAGCCACAGTTAAAAACCTTGAAAGCTGCAGCAGAGAGAAATCGTCATTCCCTGGACAGCTGTGAGCAGGATCACTGCCAGCTACAGGGCATGGAAACAAACATCTTCGAAAGTATTCCTGCAGACAGGCTGCACCACTTATGTTTCTCTACCCTCGACTTCATCGTCTCCATTTATTAAACACTGAAGGGCCTGAGCATTCATTTCTTCTGCTGTTGAGTGGACCTGCAAACAGGTATTCATCCATAGGGATCTATTTCAAAGAAAAAGCAGAACCAAGTATTTCAAAGAAAAAGCAGAACCAAGTATTTCCATATAATAAATTTAGACTCCACAACAGTTAACACTGGAAATGCTAGGACAGAGCTCTTCTGGCAGTGGAAGTCCTGCTGGCCTCATGCTTCTGCAAACCACTAACTCTGCCTCTCTGATTTATACCGGACCTGCAACACAACCCATTTACAAACCTTACAGGGCATGTTTACAGTCTGATCAGCAACCTATACAATTGTACATTCAGTGTGTAAGGATTTGTTAGGTGCCCAGCCTTGGTTCAGATCCTCTTTTTTCATTTTGGGTTTTGGTTTTGTTTTGGTTTTTTTTTCATCAGTCACAGCTGCTTTAGCTGACACCAGGGACTTTGTCACTTCTGCTCAGCATGAGCAAGGTTTTTACTCTCCGTCATAACCACTTAGTGCTATGCAAAACATGGAGACGGTCTAATTGCTTCACTGTCCTCGCTGTTGCAGCGTTTTTTCTTCAGAAGCAAATTCGGAGTGAGCACAACTCACCCCTCTCATCTGCAGCAGCCGGGCTGTGCAGCGAGGCTGGGGGAGCCCCCAGCAGCAGAGATGGGGCTCCCCCCAGCCTCACCCCTTCCCCGGGCATTCAGCACTCTCTGCCCTGTCCCTCTGCTGCCAGACCTGTCTAAATGCCATCTACCGGGCACAACCCCAAGCACCTATGGAAGTAATGCACACGACATGACACTGCCTCTGCTGCCTTGGTAGTGCCCAGACTATCGAGAGTAGTTATATTTAAGATTCAGCTTTTACTTAGAGCTGGCACAGCGTTTAGCTTTTCCTCCTCCGATCCCACCCTCCACCTCACATGCGTATTGCAAGCTTTGAAAAAAAAACAATGCTCCAGCTTTCCAGAAATTGTAGCAAACTTGCACCACCTATCGACACGGCCAGGCTGTTGGTTCAGGGCCAGAACCCCGACACAGCGACTCAGCACTGCTCCTTACCACGGAACTTCATCCCTGTACTTCCAGCATCTTGCACTGGGATATGCCTTAAAGAAGTAGCTCTTGGTCTTACCAGCTGTTTGGCAGACACCAGGCTGCACCTGACCCAACCGTATCTTCTGCCTTCCTACCTGTTCACCCATCTCAGCACGGTGAGCGAGCCTGGAGGCCCCGGGGTGGCTGGGGTGTGCTGCTGCCCCTTCGTGAGCAGCTGTGCTTTGCAGAGGAGGTTCTGTGCCTCCTCACCTCCGGCTCAGACAATTCTGGATTCCTTGTCACAAAAATCCCTGGCCACAGAAATCTTCTTCTGTTTGAAATTAACTTTCTTTCTCCTTCCCATGTATTTCAAGACAATGTCTTCTCCAATGTATTCTTACCATATAGGAAACTCTCAGCTTACTCTACCCAGTGGCCCTGTAGCAAAGGGATGCCCAACGCTTGCGCAGGCTGCGGACATCCCTGGCACCTCCACACCACTGAGCCTTTTCTGCACACTTGACAGCAGGCACTCAGACATCGGTATCATCAGAACTACTACATTATATAAAACTTTCTCCCGGTATTATCTGTCCTATGTATAGCAGAGAGATATGGGTACTCTGGGAGGCTGTCTCGGGTGTTGTAGTTGTGAGCACTGAATGTGATGGGGAGTCATCACCACGCCTGCCAACAACCAAAGTATGCTGTTTCTTTCTTCCCTTTGACCACCACTCTTTGACCTCAGGCCATGGTCTCTGCAGAGAAGGTGTCTCAGTGACCTTGAGGACAGAGAGGTCCCTTAAAGTACAGAGCTGGCATGACCAAGACGCACAGGGGCCCCGCCCCGCACACAGGCACTGGGAAACTTTTCTTCTCCTTTTCTCCAGAGTGGGGAAGGAGATATCAAAAGCTCTCAGAACAAGAGCCCAAAAGCAATACAGGATTTCTGGCTAGACTCTTCCCAGACGATTTAGCAGCTATTCAGCACGCCCCATGCTTTGACCACAGAAATATCGTATTAATTCCACTGTAATGTGTTGAGCTTGCTGCTCTGTGGATTTGCTTCATTTTATAACAATTTTAACTTGCAGGCTTCAGCACTACCAGCACACATTACACTCCTAACTTCTTCAAAGCAGTGTGACTCGCTGGGGAGCACTGGTTTTATTCCCATTTTCCCCATTCTGCCTGGCCCACACTCCACTTTCTAGCCACTCTGAATTTTTTCCAAGAATCAAACTGAGGCAATGGTGTCAGCATTCTCAGACAGGGTCGAGGTGTCTGTGACCCTCAGGGATTCATTTCATTTCCTTCATGAAGGGTCACAGCAAAAAGTGCTACTGCATGAACACCCAGGGACTCCCCATTCCTCATAACGAATCTGTGTCTCAGACACACACGTTGGGTCACATCCCAATCAAGCTAAGTCAGATTAGAAATAGATCCAATACTCACCAGGTGAGAATTTGCCCAACAACTATAAAATGCATGGTGCAGAGTGCAAAGACAAGGTGTGTAGGTAGAACTTCAGGCAACAAAGGTGCTGCCGATTTCTCCTTTTGGCAGTGACCACCATGCTCCACCATCTGCAGTAACAGGGGTTTCCTTCAGCATCTGCCACACTCCTCTTTCTCTCGGGCCTGCGGCATGGGTCTGCTTTACTCTCCTTGCCTACGAACCCTTTGGCTCCCAAGTCTTTTCTAACCTCATTAACAATACACTGAAACACACACAGCTAAATACATATGCGGGCACCATTGCCATCAGCTCAGCCCGGGGGCTTGCAGCAGGCAGGACCCAGCTTGAAACCTCTGCCTCAAAAGGAAAAAGCTCTGGCCTCAGGTACCACATCTGGAGCCAGCCCAGAATTGATGGGGAAGGGGAAAGGCTGGACAACTCTACTGTCAGAGCCCTGTACCAGAACCTTCACATCTCTGTGTGCCACAAGATATGCACAGCAAACCTCATAGACAACCAGAGAGGGGCCCCAGATGGGTTCAGAGATGGGATATGATGCTGCTGTTTCAGAAATGCTTCAGTAGCTTCAGCTGAGTTGCCTCGAGCTCAGAAATTCTAATTTTTTTTTTTGGCTTTTTGACAGTTATCGAATAGGTGGAGCTTCCTTCCCTGATTGAAAGAACACAGATCCTTCCAGGGCAATCAGCAGCTGGGAAGAAAAACCAAACCAAACCAAAACACCACACCACCACCACATTGATTTGGGGAGGAAGATGATTTGGGGAGGAAGATGATTTGGGAGCTAGAGATTTCAAAGTTAAGCTTTGAATTTTATTAAAGCATAAACCTGCGTCAAACCTGTATCAATTAGGAGGTAGTTTGCTGGAGAAAGCAATTTAAAGACGTTTAATGTAACAGAGACTATTTCAGTGTTTATGTTACACTGATGCACCACATGCAACTGTGATACAAGGGATGCAAAATTTGGAACTGCTTTTTCTGGCAGTTGTCAAAGACAGAGGGAGAAGCTCCCTTCCCCACCAAAGCTTGTTCAAATAAATGAATAAATAAAAACCTATTTCACCCTCACTGGTCTGATCTACTATGATAGGAATCTATCAAACCTTTGAAAGAGCCCGAGCAGCTTACTTGTATGTTATATGCTTATACCCCAGGGTACATTACTCAGCACTTGGAAGAGAAATTGGTGGCACTCAGAGGCCAACTTATTTCTTTTTGCAAAGGAGTCAGCTTCATACCAGTTTTGATTCTCAGTTTTACATAGCGCAGCATCTGCCAAATGACAGCAATCTCCATGAGCAGGTAAGAATCTCCTGCCAAGAAAACACATCAGTGATTTCAACAATTTCTAACAAAGATGTCTTCCCTTTTTAACGTATCTATTAATATTACCCAGTCCATTACTCTGCATGAGCTCTACAACTTGAAAGGTCTGTCAGTTCTGAGGTATTTTAACCCATTTTTCTTCTCTCTCTTTTTTTTTTTATTCAGAAAAAAATACACAGATGTCTTTCTTCATATAGTATAGTTAATATAGTCATTAACTGGAGAATAACCTGCTGTAGCCTAGAAAACAGTACTGTTATTGTTGACTATTTCTCGAATATTCCTTGCCCAGGACACTCCCTTGTCTGTGATAAAGGACGCACCAAGGAACTGCAGCAAACCAAAAAGTGCTTCTCGACTCACATGAGGACCAGATTCTCATCTTTATTATAATATTATTTCTTTCTAAAAATTATGTATGAGACAAGCCTTTTGATATTCAATAACCTGTTTACGGGAAATGACTTTACACAAAACATCAAATGAGTTGACAGCAAATTGAATTTAAAATATGATTTTTTTTAAATGCTCATGAAATTCATATTGCTTTAAATATAAATTAGCAACAGTGCCAGAAGGGATGAATGTATTTCACTACTTGACTGCAGATAATTTAAATGTACAGTTTTACCTACATTCCCTGTATTCACTGTACTTTGCCATTAAGTGGTGAAGGACCCTTCTTAGCTGCTCTGCTGCCTGGTCACACACACTTCCTGGGAATGTCAGGAGGTGAAGGGGGTGAAAGGAAAAGCCGTTGCACAGGCACACTGCCGTACCAGCTCCAGACCAGAACTGGCTATCCTGGGTCTGCAGGATCCCAAAAGAAAACCAACAACTGCTTAAGATGAGAGGTGTCATTTTGTTTTCCCAGCCAGCTTGTCACCATGGTACCAAGAACATTAACTGCACGACTGAACTTGCATGTACACAAATGAAAAGTGAAATTACATCTTTATATCCTCTGATCACTGTTCACATTTTCCCTCACTTAAAGCAGTATCCTGCATCCTGGTCAAATTCTAAATCTAATAATTACATTCTTCTGACATAAATTCTTTATTTTCTGCACATAAGTACTCTGAGCTTTTGAAGATTTGCTGCCTGCTACCCTGAACTGAAGCTGAGGCACGCAGACTATTTTGGAAAACCCCTGTGCTCCTAAGAGAAAATACAGTCCACTTCAGAATCTTACCATTATTAATAAATTCATACAGGAAATAATACACATTTGATGGTTCTTAGTATTCTGACAGTCACCTTAATAGTCGCATGGATGAACAGGCTTGCATAAAATTATATCCAAAATTTCACTTAATATTTGAGTTCAACCTCCTAACACAAGAAATAACTTTCCATTTGCTTCCTTATTTCCCACCCGCACAACAGAACCCCTTTGGACTTCCTATTTTTGCAGGGGACACAAGCTGTGAGGCAGCCAACACGAACAGCTGAGAAGCAGCCTAACTGATCTCCACAGCCAGAACTCACACACTTGGGACAGAGTCCTCAAAAGACATGGTAAAGTGCCACAGGTGTGCAAAGTTTCAGAGCGTTTCAGCTGAGAGTGACAACAAAAATCAGCCTCTCTGCATAAAATCAGCTCTGTGTAGTTTCTCCACCCTCTATCAAATTACAGCATCCCCAAATTATGTTAAGAGAAGCCTTGTCTAAAATGGGAGTTGCAGTATTTCATCAGCTATCAGACATGACTCAGGATTACAAGTACTGAAATAAAATGAACATCCTGTTCCAGTTTCCTTAACTAAATTCTCTCCCCCAAATAGCATCAACAAGTGAGTCAGCACAACACCATAACAAAAAGTACTTTTGCAACGGCAATGTACTTGGCAAACAGCAACTCTCACATATAAATCAGTCACATTTTACTGTAGTTGATAATAAAAAAAAATCTTAATTTTATATTACAAAAAAAAAAAAAAAAAAGGAAATCATGTATAACAACCAGATGGCAAGAAAACAATGGTATTTCTGTAGTAAGTGGGAAAACTATTCGTCCGCATTTGGATGAACCAATAAATGACATTTGGGACTAAATTTGGCTTCAAGCTGTGACACCAGTGTTATAGCAAGAGTGTATCACTCTCTGATCTCACTGAGACCTGCAAAAAGGGACATCCTTATCTCTTCCAGATTTGAGCTGAAGTAGCCCAAGTACTGATGCCAGCCAGGAGAAAACAGTACAGCAAAGCTGCACCAGCCTGCTCTAGATCAAAACCACTTGTGTAGTGAAGTAAGGTCATGTGGAGGCTGCTTACACACTACACCTGCAGTACTATCCCAGGGGTTTCCTAATGCACTAGATGGATACAGCACATCTCTCCCAGATGCTCAGCTTCCAAGCAGTGACTTTATTGCCACGTCGCTGCTGCCAAAGCATCGATATCTCTTCACTATTGTCTGCACTGCGAGTTTCTCACAGTTGGAAATCCCGGTAAAACACACAAAGCCTCTTCTCAAGTACCACTATTTGCTCCTGAGCAGTCAACCAAGTTACCACACATTACACTTTGCATTCTATTTGGAAAACAAAACAAAGCAAATGAAAACACAACCTACATCAATACAACATCCAATTCTTTGTAAATAATTCTGGATGAAAGGACATGCCATTTGGAGTATCTATTCTTTTCCATCAAACAAAAATCTCATTAAAAATAAGCTCCTTCTCACCTGTAGCTAATTCAATAATTAGGTGTAGCTACCTTAATTAGCCATAATCCAGAGATTACATGGGATAATAGCATGCTCAAATGAGGAAAATGATGTTCAGCCTTTGAACATGTGGGTTTGTGGCAATTTCCTTAGAGGGGAACACGCTTTATAAAAATTAAGGATTCAAACAACATAGCAGTTTTAATTCTTTACTGTGAGAAATGAATACGAAAACAGTTCTCAGAAGCCCAGGAAACCAACCTTGCTGTTTCTTTGGACACTGTCTTTCGAACATCAGGTAGTTATTTTGAAGGTTGGATTTTCATTGAGTAGTGGGAGCTCAAGAAACCCCACACTGCCCCAGTCCTGTGAGGAGAGCAGCCACAGCCCTCTTGGGAGAGACCAGAGGAATGGACCAGGCAGGGCTTTAGTAGCACCCAAGTGAGATCTAGTCAGCCAGACTAGATCTAGTCAGAGGGTTCGTTTTCTCATCAGCACCACTGCAAGCAAGGTGGCAGGGCTGTGACTGGATCAGCAGAGGTGAAGGTTTCCTTTTTTTGCTGCAGATCAAGAGAATCAAAAAGATTAGCCTGTGTTTTCCTTCTCTACAGCCCTTGATAACCTCCCTATGAACTCCTGACTGATCACCTTCAGCTGCCCACTTGTGTAACAACTCACCTTCCTGATCTGCCTGTTGGGGTTATCTTAGTCACATATACAAAATTCAAGTAATACACAAACCCTCCCATTATCTAACACCTTGTTTCACCCTGATAAACAAAAGCAACGTCTGTACTGTTTCCTTGTTTGATCTGCCAGTTTTCTGCTGGATTTTTCAATGTCAGAGTTTCACCACGTGAGACAGAATGCATGGCAAGTCTCCCTCAAAAATTGAACAGGCAGCAGGGCATTGGATCTCCCTGCAAAACAAACATAAAACTACCTAGCAATGAAAGGTGAGCACAGATTTTTGGGAGGGTGATGCCACATTTGAAGGCTTTAGTGGATGAGGTTGCTTTCTTATTGTAAGTAGTGACCTGTCCTATCTGCCAGTGGAAAGCAGATTCCCCCTGTAGCCCCACGGATTCTCAACGCTTATTTTTTTGCATCTAAAATAATGTGGTGGTGGTTCAGGCATTCCTATGGATAAGCACTTGGCTTCCAACCCTCTCTTTTCTACTTAAGAAAGCTGTACTCTTCCAAATAGTTTTACAGTGACCTCATAGTTAACTTGAAGCCCAGCAGGTCAGAAAACTTTTGGTCATCTTCAGTAATCACGCGGTGCAGATATGACCATATCAAAGCAAAGGCAGTATTTGCAGAATGCTTTCTTTAAAACACATAAAAGGTAGTTGTTTTGTCTCAAGGAATTATTTGTTCAACCCCTAACAAACTTCATGCTGTAGGACTATCCACAGAAACATGACAAACATATAGCAAGCGATTTTAAAACACTTATTCTACAAGGATGCTACCCAAGTTAGGGGTTTTCTTAAGCAACAGTAGAAAGGCAGATGCATGGAAACAAGAGTCTTTATCTTGTAAAACTAAACATTTTTCTGCTGAAGAGAAAGACATACTGTTTTTAATGTAGCTCTGCTTTGGAACGGACAGAGCTGTTGCTCATTCACTTACCCCACTGCTGCCATAGTACCCAACAGCCTTTTACTGAAATTCAGGCTCAGCCTTGGGATGTTCAGATTTTGTTTGGGAACCCCCACGAAGAGGGCTTCATGCCCTCAGGGCTGTTTGCACACTCCCTTGCCCAAAACCTCCACATTAAATGAACAGTCCAACTTCTTGATAGTTCGGAGGTTTCAAGCTGTCCTAGAGTGGCGTTTGAGGTCCTAAATGCTGCTGTCAGCCCAGTGTGCTATTTCTGAGCCATCCCCCACCTACCCACCCTTGGAGAGCCCAGAAATGGCTCCCTGCTCTGCTGAAGAGTCCTGCTTTTAATGAGTTTCCTCAACAGTTCCTTCTGCCACTGCTGAGTAGATTTAAAAAAAAAAAAAAATCAAACTGAGATTAATTACAGTAATAATTAAAAGCTGACCTTCCAGAAGTTAAGCCAGATACCTTGCCTTCTGAAAGAGCCCGTCCTGCAGGTGCAAGGGACAGCTTTGATGCTGTAGCTCTTCCCTCTGAGTTGCTCTTCACCCATTTACAGATGTGCAATTTGCCTTATGTTATGAATCACTGCCTCAAAACAAGAACAGAACAACCAAAACCACTCTCATTCTCCATTTGCAAGACTCAGTGCTTTTCAAGAAAGCAGAAAAAGATTTATTTTGGTGGTAGAGGGACAGCAGACTTTTTTTTCTCCAGTACTAAACACTCCTGTCTTTGCATGCAGAGATAAATCTAGATGCTAGAGATAACCAGGAGAGACAAAACTTAGGCACTCTAGATTTAATGTTTTATAGCACAGATCAGAAAAAGATCCCTTTAAAATAGCTTGAGTTGGCCTGGAGTTAAAACAAGAGACAGACACCCCCACTTCCCAGCAGAGTCCTCGTCCCCTGGGCATGGTGAGGAGGAAGGCTACCTGACCCTCTGCCTCTTCTCCAGCCGCACGCTGCCTTCACTCCATGGGACCTTGCCCACAATATGTACCATGTGAAGACACAAGAGCCCTCTAAATACCCCACAGCAGAGTTGTCTGGCAGGCAAACTGCCACTACCATGAGCCACGAGTCCAGCAGCCACTCACCTCCCTGCTGCCTCCCCCTCCATCGCTTCCCTCACAAACTGGTGTAGCCATGGGTATTTCCAAACCCAGCCAGCCTGGTGAGGCAGACTCTGGGCTTTGGTTATTTGGAAATGCCACAGTCTTGGCTTAAGCAGATATTTTGTTATTTGTTCAGCTCTCTTCCCCCACGCTTTGGCATCTCATTGAAAGGGGCTTTACTAGCACTTAGACTAGTAAATGTATCAACAGCAAGCATCTAACATATACCTATACAGGTCTTAGCTGCAGCCCCTCAGAAAGGACAGTGACAGGCAGTGCTGAGAATCACAGAATGGTAGGGGTTGGAAGGGACCTCTGGAGATCATTAAGCCCAATCCCCCTGCCAATGCAGGAACACCCAGGGCAGGCCACACAGGAACAGATCCAGGTGGGTCTGGAAAGTCTCCAGAGCAGGAGACTCCACAACCTCTCTGGGCAGCCTGGGCCAGTCACTGTCACCCTCACAGTACAGAAGATTTTCCTCATGCTGAGGTGGAACTCTGTGTGTTCCAGTTTGTGACCATTAACCCTTGTCCTATCATGGGGCACCACTGAAAAGAGACTGGCCCCTTCCACTTGACACCCACCCTTCAGAAGAAGAAGCAGCAGCAGCAACTTTTATGGGGTTACAAGGGATGATTTTAGGATGGCACAAGGTTCTGAGCCAGTGAAGCTGATACAGAAGGAGCAGAGAGACAGGCAAGGTCCTGAAATCCCTTGGAGGTGGTAGGGTAACAAACAGGTGAAGTGCTGGAGCTGCAAGATGAGCCACAAAGCAAGGCTGGAGGCAAAGGAAGGCAAAAATCATCTATAAATCTATTCCAGCTGAAGACATGGGAGCAAGAATTTGAAGGAAGAAAGGAGGTTATTGCCCTGTGGGAATGATGCATGCGGAGACATAACAGCTATTTTAGTGACCCCATTTTAGTAGGATCGGGTACTGTTTTTTAGACAGCCTGAGCAGCAAATCCTTTCAAGGTCAAGAAGCCAAGCAACAAACCCTTATCCTACCCTTGGCCCTGGAAACTACCCGTTAAAAGGGTATTTCACACTACTCACTCCGGGCCCTGTGCCCATCTCCCAGTGCAAGGCATGATGGTGACATTCAAGAGAAATCCAGGTCCACACAGGGCCACCCCACCAGATGTCAGAGAGGCAGAGCTACCCCAGCAAGTCTGCTGAGTATTTACAAAGCAGTTTGCTAAATTATACAAAGGGAATAATTTGCAATGTAATGGTGTGTTTGCATTCTGAATATCTGATTTCCTGTTCAACAAATAACCTAAACACTCCCAACCAAATGAAATGTAGACAAGACTTAAAACGTTTGAAGAAAAGCACTCATCCAGAAAATTAAGGTCAACATGGAACAGATGGTGCCTCTGAAAAACGTGGCTTCAACATTTATCTTTATGTAAAATAAAAATCTTTTAAAAACCTCCAGCTGTTTGGTGACAGTCCTACTTGAAATATTGAATCTCGCACTCCATGGATAATAAAGAAGCACTAAAAAATTACTTCAAAATACTAAATCTAAATAAAGTTCTCTCAACTATTCTGCAATAAGATTTTTGTGGGCATGTAAATACATATCAATAAAAGACAGATTAAATTGCTTCTGTAACCGCTATAAATATTGCAAGTGCTCTCCCCATTTCCATAAATATGACCCACGACTCCCAGGTGAAAAGCTTTTTCATTTGCAGCAGTCAGGAAAAAAATGATCCTTTCTTCTGTATCAAAGTCTTTTGAAAAGCTGAATTTGAAGCCCGGCACATGGGGAGTTGTGAACAACTTTTTACAATGATGCATGAAATGCCTTCTCCAGCCTCAGAGGACTCGATCAGTGGGATTGCTGGAGGACCACTGTTATCCTGGAGGGCAAGCAATGTCACACCTACTTGGAGAGGGAAGCGGGAGCGCTAATTGAGCAAGCTGCAAATTACTTTGGTAATACAGAAATGAGCTGGAATGGGTGGAAATAATAAGAGACAGACCTGTAAGACACCCAGTGAGTAATAACATCTTAGAGAGAAATCAGAATTGTATTCGAGAAGATGAATATTGTGCAGTTAATCACACAGCAAAGTGAGCAATGGGGAGGGAAAGGCTTGGCAGGACAGCCAGTGAGCCCCTTCCACAGCTTCTAGCAAAGACTCCTCAGGACAGGTAAAAGAGAGGGCAGACAGAAAACACACAGAGCTGCACAGCAGGGATCTTTCTCAAGTTTACCTGAAACCTGAAAAAAAAAAACAAACCAACCCCAAATCCACACATCCTGAGCCAGAGTGAACCAACCACTTTTGGAGAAACAGCAGATACCTGCAGTACCTACAAGTAAAGTCCCAGGGAGACTTACTCCTGTGCATCACCAACAGAGCACCCCGCTGATAGCCAGGGCCCTCTGACAGGCTGTTACTTCTGATCACAGGCTGCACACATCACCCAAACTGCCACACACATCACCCAAATCCCTTCATTCCTAAGGGGCCACCTCAATGCCTGGACTGAAGAAGCGGCCTGTGATAACAACTACAACTTGGCAGCTTTGGACATCAAAGCATCCCCACGGCCATAGAAGGAGCTGTCTGCTCATACCACCTAAAAAAAGAAAAATTAGCCCAGTGAAGATAGACTGCTGAAGCACATCCACAGAAACAGATGGTAATTATGGATCTACTGACAGGTTTTTTTGACAATCACCAGCTATCCAAAAGAACAACCATTATCAATGCACCTCTTTTCTAACAGTGTGGCTTCCAGCCATTTGCATCTACTAGAAAGACTCTGATTTTTGTACCTCCTGCCTTCAGCTACCACACTGATGAAGTTGCACAGAAAGCTTCTGCAAATCCACTTTGCTAAAAAAGCTACGGGGAGTTTATTGCAGCAATTTTCCCAAGTTGACACATCCTTCTTACTGGCTTCATGATACTGTCTTACTGATGTTTCAGGTCCCACTTCCTCTAGAAATTACCTCTGATTCCATGAACTCCTGGGAAAAATAAGCTCGGCAAGAACATTTAGACTCACTGTCTCTAGCAATGGGTCCTGACATCAGTACAGCACAGCCAGAATGAGACTAGATTGTGCATACCAGGGAAAGGCTTTCAAGAATGGCTTTTGCACAAGGGTTTCTTTGCTTCAAGGTCACCCCAAACCACACCACAGACACTTCTGATAAGCCACAGCACAAGAACAGCTCACCAGAGTCTTACAAATAGTAGAGAGTAGATCAGGTTCTCTTTCCCTATCTAGGGTTTTTAAAAACTAAATGAGACCTTTTCTTTTCCTCTTAAGAGAAGGTCGTGTTGATTTTGTTGGTCCTATTGCATAGCCAAGTGCTGCTACTGCATATAGAAATGTCTGCCTGCATCAGGCTTCAACTCACTATTTCTGCAAACAGAATAAGTCATTTTAATTCCTTCCTCCGGCACCTTGCGTTTTAAAGTTATTTCTTGGCAAATTCTGCTCTTGGCATTTAAACATTTCACATATTCAGCTGAAGTCTGACAGCACTATTGGTTATCCTTCTCTGCCTTGCTAATAATTTGGTTGATGGCATGCAGGTGGGTTTCTCATAATTAAAAAACCCATTTGCAAAGTTTGCGTTAGGTGATCTGGAAAAATAGAGCACTCCATTCAAAGGTTAAATATAAGTAGGCTGCAGAGCTCCATGAAAATATGGCATAATTTAGAGATAAAAATAGTTTTGCTTTATTCAAGCTAGGCTGGATAGGTAGATTTTTACTGCAATCAGCCTAAACCTCATCTCTCCAAGTTACGTGCTCAAGTTGATTACAGAAAATTAAATTTAGTATTAATCAAGGAAGGAGGAAATTAGAAAAATTAAGCTAATGCATAAATCATAGAAAATAATGGCGGAAATGGCTACAAGAGATCTTTTAATACATCTTCATGCTTGTCCCGCGCCAGAATGACCTCCCTCTCTCCCCAAGCCACTCCTGACAGGTACTTGTCCAACCCTTAAAAAATTTAATCATGACACAGGCATCAGAAGCCACCAACCAGAGCCCTCCAGGGTCCCACCAGTCCTTCTGTTACAGACCTTGCCCTGGCATCCTCCAGCTGTCCTGATTTGGGGTATCCCCCCACACCTTCTGGGAATGCACAGCGGGACCTGACTGAAGCAGAAGCACCAGCTCTGACAGATCAGCTGCCAATGGCTGCACTTCCACCTGGCAGGATGTGGTTTTTTCCTTTTCTTCATCAAAAAAATAAAAGCAGGCTTCACTGGCAGGTCCCACATAAGCAGCTTTTATAAGCGATGGATCACCGTGCCAGGAAGGCAGCTGGCATTGCCATGTTCAGAGGCACAGCTTTCCACCCATGAGTTCAGAAACACTACTAACTTGCTGGGGTGGAAGGGATGGCCTTGCCCTACCTGCTATGGGGCCATAGAGGTACCCACAGACCCCACTCTGGGAACCATCAGCACAAGAACCCAAGTGGTGCAACCACAGCACAAGAGCGCTCCTTGAAGCAGCACCAGCAGGCGGGTCCCAGGGAAGCTGCAGGCTTTCCCAGTTGCACTGACAGGCTCTCCACAACTGGCAGGTCACTTGCAATTTTGGGCACAGAACTGGAGCACTTGGCACCTCTGGAAAAAGAGCAAACCCTAATACCTAACTATAAAGAATCCAAGCTTAGGAATACATGTTCTTAACCAGCTCTTGATTTAGAAATAGAAGTCTACGTCAGCTGTGGCTTTCAGCTTTCCCACAGCATTCAGCCTCTTCAGAGATTATGAATTTAGCATCTGATAGATCTGCTCTGCCACCTTATCCTGGTTTTACAGGTGGGAACCTACTGCCTGCACAGGACTGGATCCAAATCATGCTCAAGTCGGTGGGATCTCCTGGCCGTCCCTACAGGGCATACGGCAGAGCTGGGCAAGCATGGTTCCAAATTTCCCAAACAGTTGCCAAGTCCTTTGCAAGACCATTTCACCCTCTGGCCATGAATCTGAGGAAAGGTTTGGAGGGGGCTCTGCTGATACACTACAGCATACAACTCCACTCTTGCAGAGTCTCAGTTAATGACAGAATAAGCCGATTTTGTCTTTTATATGACAATTTATCTAACACGTAGCAGCTAATCAGCCCTGCAGTGACTGCACTGCTTCAGATTCTCCACTCTGCAGAGCAAATACCACCCCATTTCAAATTACATAGTAAGGAAGCATTTAGCTTTGAAGATACATTTACAGCCCAAGAACTTTTGGTTTTGAGCTCAACTCCGATGTTTTGCTCCTTTCTAATCTCTCTCCCTAGTAAACATACAAATCTAGATGGTCTGTATCAGCCAGGGGTGTGAGAGGGCAGTTTTAGATGAAGCTGTTATAACTGCTTTGATTTATTCCTGGGGGGAAAAAAACAAAAAACAAAACAAACATCAGCAATCTGGAGAAATTAAAAAGCTAAATGAAGTCCTTAAATGTGCCCCTTAGTCAATTCCAGACATCTTTTCTAATACCTTTGAACCCCATCCTCTGTAGTTTTGTCAACAGCTTGTTTAGGATTCTTTTTTTCCATCCCAATTACAAGGCACTGTGTATGTTTATACATAGACACATACAAATGCCCATCACAGATAAATTAAGCAGCATAATCTTTATAAAGAGCCATAAGAATTTCCAATTCTCTGGAATCAAGAATAAAGAAATTAATAGCGTGATTAAGGCTGAAGACAGAAAGTGCATCTCTGAAACAAATCCTCAAGGGACTTGCTGACAACTTCAGTTTTCAAGCAATTGCCACTGGTTTGATAGGAAACCAGTGTCTTCCAATGGGAACGCAACTGGGTGGTTGTCCCTCTGAGTGGTCCCCCCCTTCAGCCAGCTCTGATATCCCTCATTATGCAAACAAACAAAAAGCAGCCGGTAAAGAGGCTGTTAAATTAGGCAGGCACACAGCCCCACGCCCATCTCAAAACAGAGCAGGCACTGGGGATAGTGAGGATGACCAGCAGTGGCTGAAGTAGCACCTCAGCCCCTGAGGGTGGTGGAAACCCTCTGAGCAGCAGGACAAGCATTTGCCTCAGACGCAGCAAACCTTACTCTACTGCGATCCCTGCAGAGCCCCCTTAGCCCCAGGACAGGGAGTCACAGCCCTGCAGCCTCCTCAGCAACACGCACGGTGCTGTAGCAAAGAGGAACTCCCCAAATCAACCAGCTCAAGAGCTAGTAAGGGAAAAAAAGCCAGGCACCTGGCCTGATCCCCCTCACAAGCATGGCCCGACACCTCACTCAGCAGTGCAACTAGTCTCTTAGCTCGTTGGTTGGGAATAAAGAGTACGGCTGAAAGGACCAAGCTACAGCCATTGGAGAGAGGCTGGGGAACAACCTGGCAGCTGAGCACACAAGGGGGCCATGAAGCAGCCCGGGAAACTTCTCTAGAAACACTCAAAACACCATTGCTTTTATTCATGTCTAGTGCTAACAAAGTGTCTGCAGAGCTGCTGCTGAAAACTGCCTTCCAGAACAGGAAAGGATCCTTTGTTTTGGGAGCACGGCCATCAGTTGCAGAGGATGACCACAGCACCCCCTTGTCACTAGCAAAACAAAAGCATTCATGTCTGTGAAAAACACACGGCCCCTGGGGGTTACAGGGACCAGCACTGTCTGTGAAAAACACACGGCCCCTGGGGGTTACAGGGACCAGCACTGGTCTAGTGAACACTCCCCCGTGGCCAGAGGAATGCACACGCTAGCAGAACATGGCTGACATCCCTGCAATGCTGCTAGGAGTGCCATCTGTGCAGAGACTGAACTGATGTAGAAAAGATGCTTCCTACCACCTAGAGCAGCTTTGCACAAGCAGCACAAACTGCAGACACCCTGACTGGAGTTTGCATGATGCCGAAGAGCAGCGCTGGTGGGGCGCACAGGACCGCAACCCGGCAGTTTCAATGGAGGCCAAAGCTAATTAAAAGAGTTGTGAAAGCAGAATATACATCTCACACCTTTGGTCTTACAGCAACAGGCCCCCAGTGAACCTGGGAGGGAGTGGTGACTGCTATGTGCCCAAGGTTAGGACAGCATTTCCCAGGACAGAACTGCTTTTCCACTTTTGAGATCACTTCATGCTGAGGATGGGCAGAACACCTAAGGGAGTGCAGCTGGCCCCGGTCCCCTGCCACACTGCTGCAGCCTGCCCTCGGTCCTTGGGTTAGGGTTGGCAAGGAGTTGTTCTGGGGTGGTGACAGGTGGACATCCTGTGACTCATGTATCAATGCTCTACTCAGCTGCACTTCAGCACTGTAGAGTTTGTGTCTAGAGATGAACAGTGTTTGTTTGCTTTGGGTTGTTTTGAGGTTTGTTTTCTTCATTTGGCAATCTGCATCATCAAGAATGAAACTATCCTAACTGCAGCCTCACCCTTCATAGCTTGGCAAGACATTTGTAAAGAGGCTGCACTATGACCTAACCCCTGGGCACCTATGAACTGCTGTGTAGTGTCAGAGTATTAATGACAACTGCTTGTTCACACAGGGAGAGGTGCATCTCTCAGCTCAGCGTGGTAGGATCCAATCAGGCAGCCTCCCAGATTCCTCTGCAAACTGAGAATTTGCCATCTTGACACTGATATCTCTGAGGGAAACAACTTTTGTCTTAGGTTCACTGGAAGATCCAAAGACCCTGAAAAATTACTAGAATTACTTTAAGTCCATGCGACTTTTCAGGGTACAGATTTCCCCTGCAAAGAAGTAAAAATTCATTAATAAACTGAAATATTTTCAACGTAAGAAATAGGGAGGCAGGATGGCTACTAACCTTGAGAACTTGAAGACCAGCCTCTTGGTTTTTTCCTCCCAACTGCAAATCAATGATCCACTTGACAGCAAGTTTTTAATCTTGTGCCACTTATCAGCAGTAACCATCTCACTTTTTATTTAGAATTAGTGAACGAGTATTCTGTTTATCAGCTTAATAAAGGCTCAGATGCATAGAGCTACCAACACCAGGCACCTCAGCACATACTACCACATGGCATATCCCATCCCCCAATTTCAACCTTCTTTAAGCTGCAGAGAAGCCTGCCAGGATTTGAGATCCATGTCAGAGACACCTCAGTGAGCATGCCACCACGCTATCTCTCACTGCTCACTTGCTACCGTTACCATTACTACTGGAAAATACATCCCCCACCATACTTACATCTCATTTACCTCTGGAACATGTCACATGTACTTCACCCATTACAGAAGTCCTCTTGGCTCCCTTCTCACAGGCGTATCAAACGTTCTAATGCAACACTGCATAGAAAGTTGTCCATGCACCTTGACTGCACCACTTAATCAAGCAACTTCGAGTCCCTGAGTTACACGTGACCTCCTTACAACTTTTTTCCAGAAGTCACTGCACGCTTTGTGGTTCACCCGTTAGCACGGTTCTTTCCTAACAGCAGCTGGGGGTGAGCTCATGAGGTGTGCCACCCTCTCGTGGACAAGTTCTGCTAGTTCCACCTCGAAGCAGGTATCGGCACTTGACCAGACCAGAGGCAGAGAGCCCTTCGGTCTCTGGGCACACAGGTCCCTCTACCCCCTCTCCCCCCCCCACCTACAACACCGCCCCTGCCTACAGCGCTCCTCCCGCTGCCTACGGTGCCCCTGTCCCCCCCGCCTACAACGCTCCTCCGGGCAGCTACAACGCACCGGACCCCGCGCGACCGCCACCGCAGCCCCGCAAACGGCCCTACGAGGAGCAGCGGGGGAGGGGTTACTACGAACACCGTGAGGATAAGAGGTGGGGGGAACACCTGACAAATTTTGTCACCTGAAAAATGTCGCGCGAAAAATTTTGAAGCTAAAAAATTCAACGCTGAAAAAATTTGAATGGCCCCAAAAATCTGGTGTCCCGAGATTCGAACACCTAAAAACTTTGAGGCCTTAAAAATTTGACACCTGAAAATTTGAACCTCTCCTCAAAAATGTGATGCCCAAGAATTTTGATGCCCCAAAGTTTTGGCACCCAGGAAGTTGGGTGCCCCAAGAATTGGATGTCCCGCAAAATTTTGGCACCAAAAAAACGCAGACACCTAAAAATTTGGATGCCCTAAAATCTGAACACGCCAAAAATTTGTCGCCCAAAAATTCAGTGCCCAAAAAATTGTGACACCCAGAAATTTTGGCACCCAAAAAATCAGATGCCCTAAAATTTTGACACTAAAAAGACCAACGCCTGAAAACCTGGACGTCCCAAAATTTTGAGACCCCCAAAATTTTGAGACCCCCAAAATGCAATGCCCTTAAAAATTAGTTGCCCTAAAATTAGATGCCCCAGAAATTCAACACCCAAAAGTTTTGGCATCAAAAAATAGGGTGCAGTACATTGTGGTGGCTTAAAAAATTTGAGGTCCCAAAATTTTGACATTTTAAAAATTTGAGGCCTCAAAATTTGGCCACCTTAAAAATTCGAGGCCCCAAAATTTGGACCCCTTAAAAATTTTGACACTAAAAATTCAAGGCCCTAAAAATTTGGACACAAAAAAGAAAATCAGGGTGCCCTAACTTTGAACTCCCCCAAAATTTCAGCCACCTAAAAATTTGATGCCCCCCAAACAATTTGATGCCCCAAAATGCTAAAAAAATTTCAATACCGAAACATTTGATTCCCTAAAAATTTGCCACCCCGCCAACTTCGGTACCCCCCGGGGTGCGAAGTCACATCCCCCCGTGTCTGGGCTGCAGGGGCCGCTCGCCGCAGCCGCCGGCCGAGGATGAGGAGGAAGATTTTGACGACACGCTGGTGGCCGTCGACACCTGTGAGCACCCTGGGGGGTGGCAGCGTGTGACTGGGAGGGGGTGATGCCCCAGAACTGCTTCCTGACTGTTTTTTCCTTCTGCTTGCATCCCCCCCTCAGATAACTGTGACCTGCACTTCAAAGTGGCCCGGGACCGGTACAGTGGCTACCCTCTGACCATCGAGGGCTTCGCCTACCTCTGGTCGGGGGCTCGGGCCACCTACGGGGCGCGGCAAGGCCGGGTCTGCTACGAGATGAAGGTGGGGATGTGTGTGACGGGGTCCTCACATGGGTGACAGGGTCCTTGAGGCGGGTGACGAGTCCTGACCTGGGTCCCTGAGGTGGGTGCCGGGTCCTGACCTGGGTCCCTGAGGTGGGTGTGGGGTCCCCGAGGTGGGTGCCGGGTCCCCAGAGCCAGTACCAGATCCCAGCTAGGATCCCGGCACCAGTGCCAGGTCCTGACCTGTGTCCCTGAGGTGGGTTCTGGATCCCTGCCTGGACCCCAGAGGCCAGCGCCAGGTCCCTGATGCTGGTGCCACCATCACCACCCCGGTGTCACCGTCCCCCGACCCGTCCCCATCTCCCTCATCCCAGGTTAACGAGGAAATCTCCGTCAAGCACTTGCCCTCCACCGAGCCCGACCCCCACGTGGTGCGGGTGGGGTGGTCCCTGGACTCCTGCAGCACCCAACTGGGTACGTAGCACCAGAAGGGGATGCGGTGACGCCCACGGGTGACGCAGTGACAGGTTCACCCCCCTTTCCCCCCCTCCCCATCCCTTGCCAGGTGAGGAACCTTTTTCTTACGGTTACGGTGGCACCGGCAAGAAATCAACCAACTGTAAGTTCGAGAATTATGGGGAAACCTTCGCTGAGAATGACGTCATCGCCTGTCTGGTGGTGAGTCGGTGGCCAGCTGTTTGTCTCCGTGTCCCCTCCCTCTGTTCCAGTGTCCCCAGGTGATAGGAAATGTCCCTAAATGCCAAAAAAAAGCCTTCAAATGCTGAGAAACGGACGGGTAATGACCCTAAAATGCCAGGAAACGGCTCATAACGTGACAAGAAACATCCCCAAGAGCTGGAGAAGTTTCCAAACGCTTCGTGACACCCTCAGAACGTCCCCAGACGTGCTGTTAAACATTCCCAGTTTTGTCAGGAGAGGTCCTCAACCACCTTGAAATGTCCCCAGATACATCACAAAATGCCCCCAAACGCCAGGGATTGGCCATAAACAGCAGAAAATGTCCCCAAATGCCCCCAAACGTCCCCCAGAATGTTGGGAAACGTTCCCAAACGTATTGGGAAATGTCCCCGGACACCAAAAAGTGTCCCCAGACAGCAAAAAATGTCCCCAGACTCATCGGGAAACATCCTCAAACTGCAAAAGACGTCCTGAATTTCATTGGGAAATGTCCCCAGACCCCAAAAAACATCCCCAAACTCATTGGGAAACGCCCCCAAACCTCAGAAAATGTCCCCAAATGAATCAGGAAATGTCTCCAAACATCTCCAAACCTCAGGAAATGTCCCCACCCCCCCAAAAAACTTCCCCGTGTATCCCCAGAGTTCTCAAAAACATCCCCAAAATCCCAGAAAACGTCCCAAACTTGTCCCCGACCCACAGGACTTCGAGTGCGGCGAGGAGGTGGAAATGTCCTTCATGAAGAACGGCAAATGGTTGGGGGTCGCTTACCGGGTGCGGAAGGAGACGCTGGGGGGTCGGGCTCTTTTTCCCCACGTCCTGGTGAAAAATTGCGCCATCGAATTTAATTTTGGGCAAAAAGAAGAAACGTTTTTTGCCGTCCCTCCCGGATTCACCTTCATCCAGCACCTCCCCCTGGGCGAGCGCGTCCGAGGGACCCTCGGCCCCAAGAGCAAAGCCGAGTGCGAGGTGCGGGGACTGGGGGGAGTTGGGGAAGGGGGGAAAATGTTGGGTCCCAATTCGGGAGGTTGGGGAGAAATTTGGGGTTTGGGGAGGAATTTTGGGGGGAAGTTTGGGGCCTTGAGGGGAAATTTCAAGGGAAATTTGGGTTGGGGGAAAATTTGGGAGTTTGAGGGGAAATTTTGGGGGAGATTTGGGGTTTGGGATGGTATTTTGGGGAAAATATTGGGGTCTAGGAAAAAAATTTGTGGAAACTTGGTGTTTGGGGAGGAATATTTTGGGGAAATTTGGGGGGTTGAGGGGAAATTTCAGGGGAAATTTGGGGTTGGGGGAGATTGGGGTTTTGGGGTGATATTTTGGGGGAAATATTGGGGTTTGGGGAAAACTTGGGTGGGAATTTGAGGTTTAGAGGAAATTTTGGGGGAAATTTGGTGTTTGGGGAGGAATTTTGGGGGGAAAGTTGGGGGGTTGAGGGGAAATTTGGGGTTGGGAGGAGATTATGGCGGAAATTTGGGGGCTTGAGGGGAAATTTTTGGGGAAATTTGGGAGAGTTGAGGGAAATTGGGGGTCTGGGGTGAAGTTTTGGAGGAAACTTGGAGGTTTAGGGGATTTTGATGTGAAATTTTGGGAGGATAGGATTTTGTCAGGAAAAGGCCGTTTCGGGTGGAGAAACACCCATTTTGGCACGAAAATACCAAATTTGGGTGGGAAAATGTCAGTTTGGGGCAGAAAAATGCCCATTTGGGGCAGGAAAATACCCATGTTGGGCAGGAAAGTGCCCTTTTTGGGTGGGAAAATGCCCATTTTGGGACATAAAACATCCAGTGTGGGAGGGAAAACACCCTTTGGGGGTTTGAAAATGCCTGGTTTTGGTGAGAAAACACCAGTTTTGGTTGGGGATCCACCCATTTGGGGAGGGAAAACCACCCTTTTGGGGCACAAACCACCCATTTTGGGTGGGAACGCGCCCGTTTGGGTCGTGGGGCGCCACTGATGACATCATGGGTGACATCGTGGCCTAGATCCTGATGATGGTGGGGCTGCCAGCGGCGGGGAAGACAACGTGGGCCGTCAAGCACGCGGCTGCCAACCCCTCCAAGAAGTACAACATCCTGGGCACCAATGCCATCATGGACAAGATGAGGGTAAAAAAACCCCCGCTGCGAGGGCGTCGCCGCGAGGGCGTCACCCGGCGTCACCCTCAACCCTGTTCTTTGTCACCAAGGTGATGGGGCTGCGGCGGCAGCGCAACTACGCCGGGCGCTGGGACGTCCTGATCCAACAGGCCACGCAGTGCCTGAACCGCCTCATCCAGATTGCTGCTCGCAAGCGACGCAACTACATCCTCGACCAGGTGACGGACGTGTCCCCAAGGGTCCCCGGAGGTCCTCATCCCTCTGTGGGGTGTCCCAGGGCGGGGTGTTCCTTGGTGTCCCAACGTACTCCAGTGGCACTCGGTGTCCCTGTGTCTCTTGGTGGCCTCATCCTAGGACGGGATATCCCTTGGTGTCCCCACATCCCTCAACGTCCCCGTCCCTGGTTGGAACAACCCAAGATGGGCCATCCTGCACCATCCCCGCCCCCCTCCCAGTTCCTCAACATCCCCAGCCCCACAAGAACACCCTTTTTTTGTCCCTTCTTTGCCAGACCAACGTCTACGGCTCAGCCCAGCGCCGAAAAATGCGTCCCTTTGAGGGCTTCCAACGCAAGGCCATCGTCATCTGTCCCACCGACCAGGACCTGCGCGACCGCACCGTCAAACGCACCGACGAGGAGGGGAAGGACGTCCCCGACCACGCTGTCCTCGAGATGAAAGGTGCTGCCACCCCGGGGGCAGAATTTCTCGGGGACAAGGACGGGGGGGTTGTTGGTGTTGGAAGCTCTTGGAGCTCTTTGAGTCATCGTCGGACAGGTCGCCATCAAAGAGGGTCTTGCGGCTCCGCTGCTCTGGGATCCCTGCAGGGATTGAGGGAGGGCTTCAAAGCCCCCAGTAGACCCTTCAACCCCCCCCCCATTTCACCCCTGGAACTCTGGGGCCTTCTCCACCTCCTCCGACCAGCACTCCAGTCCCACCAGTTAACGTTTCTTTCGGGGCGTATTCCACCCGTTTTTAGCTAATTTCACGCTCCCAGAAGCCGGTGACTTCCTGGACACGGTGTTGTACGTGGAGCTACAGCGCGATGAGGCAGCGGCTCTTGTGCGACGGTACAACGAGGAAGGACGGAACGCCGCCCCTCCCCCCGAGAAACGCTTCGATTCCGCCTGTACCGGCACCATCGGAACCGGCACCGGGAGACCCCCCAACTACCGCGGGGGGCGGGGCGGCGGCTTCCAAAGGGGCGGGGCCACCACGACAGCCCCTCGCGGGGGGTTCCAGAACCGCAGCGGTTTCCGGGGGAATGGAGCAGGTAGGAAACAGCCCCCGCCTCCCATCGTCCCCCTTCACCTGATGCCTGTTGTCACCAGTTCACCAGTGCTCCCAGTAGAGACTGACAGTGCTCCCAGTAGAGGGGCCACCAGTGCTCCTTGTGTCCCAGTACAGGGGCCACTGGTGCTCCCAGTATAGAGACCACCAGCATTCCCAGTATACTGTTTCCCCCAGCACCGCACCACCCCTTCCCCCCATCTCTGCCTACAGGCTTCAACCGCAGCAGTTACACCGCGAACCGCTGGGGTGGCAACAACCGGGGCGGGGGCAGCGACAACAACAACAACAACCGGGGCGGTGGCGGTGGGGGCTACAATCGTAATGCCCAGCAACAGCCCACTGCCACCGCTGGCGGCTACAGCCCTGCCCGCGGCACAACCAGCTACAAGGCAACAGGCGGAACCCCGCCGACAGGCACGGCCCCCCCCAGTTACCAGGGGCAACAGGTACCGGCCCACACCCGACGCGATGCCCTCTGGGTGTGTCGTCCTTCTGCCGACGACACCGTAACACCTGATTGGACCCTCACAGGGCGGCTACAACCAGAGCGGCTACAACCCACCCAGTTATGGCTACGGCGGCTATGGTGGCTATGGGCAGAGTTACCCCCAGGCTCCCCCTCCCCCGACACCCAGCAGCGGGCAGAGCTACGGGCAGAGCTACGGGGGGTACCAGCAGGTGGGGGTGACACCCACCGGGGGGTGACACCCTTGCGGGGGGCGGGAAATGGCAAAATGGTGCATTTGGAGGGGGGGACAGGTTTGGGGGTGAAATTCTGGGGGTTTGGGGTGAAATTCTGGGAAGTTGGGAAGGAAAATGGTGACTTTTTTGAGGGGGAATT